>JASDQU011375122.1:11029-21279 GCA_032191745.1 Picea mariana | reverse complement strand
TCATCTTGGCAAGTTATGTATTCCACAGGATGAAAGAATCAACATCATAAGAGAAGCCCATTCTTCTCTTATTGTTGGTCATTTTGGTGTAGGCAAGACAGTGGCTAATTTGCAAAGGTACTGCTATTGGCCTAAAATGAATGAAAGTGTTTCGAGATATGTTCGAGGATGTTCATTATGTGCCACAAGCAAACCTAGCAATCGAAAGTTGTGTTTGTATACTCCACTTCCGGTTCCTTCTCGTCCTTGGGAAAGTATTTCTATGGACTTTGTAGTAGGTCTACCTATGTCTAGACAAAATCATGATTATCTTTATGTTGTGGTTGATCGATTTAGCAAAATGTGTATTTTGATGCCTTGTAAGAAGCAGGTTACAGCTGAGCAAACGGCACAAATGTTTTTTCAAAATGTTTGGGTGCATTTTGGATTGCCTAAATCCATTATTTCTGATTGATATTCTCAATTTATTGGAAGTTTTTGGTCGAGTTTATGGGCACTCATGGACACCAAACTAAAAAAGAGCACAGCTTTTCATCCGCAAACCGATGGTCAAACAGAAGTGCTAAATAGAACAGTGGTACATCTTCTTCGTGGTTATTGCAGTAAGCATTCTAAACTTTGGGATGAGCATTTACACTACATTCAGCATGCTTATAATCGAGCTAAGCACTCTTCAACTCAAACGTCGTCATTTGAAGCATGTTTTGGCTATTTGCCCAAATCTCCTTTAGATTTTATCTTTGGGAAGGATATTGCTATTGATGGTCAATATGACATTGATAGGGAAGAAAATTTCATTGAACAAATTCAGTCGATACATCAGGTGGTGCAAGAGCAGTTGGAAAAGAGTCAAGCCAAGTACAAGATGAGACACGACAAGCATCATGTTGATCACAGTTTCCAAGTTGGAGATGAAGTTTGGCTTTACATCAGTAAGGAGAGGCTTAAAGGAGAAGGTAAAAAATTGAAACCAATTCGATATGGTCCTTTTAAGATTATTGACAAGATTGGTAACAATGCCTTTCGTTTAAATTTGCCTCCTTATATGCAAATGTATGCAGTTTTTAATGTTAAGAATTTGAAATTGTATGAGCCTCCTTTGATTGATGATCAAGGAGAGCATGTTCAGATTCCTTCTATAGATGATTTTTCCCTAGAATATCTTACAGAACTGCATGAAGACACAATCCTTGACAGGAGAATGCGAACTTCAAAACGAGAAAATGTGGAGTATCTTCGAGTTGGCCTTAAAGGTACAAAGCCAAGCAAAGCCAAGTGGATTGAGGTTGGAAAGGTGAGGGAACTATACCCTCATCTTCAAATAGACTGAAAATAGTCTTTTGGAGGTCCAAAAGCTTTTCAATGGGGAGGTGTGATCCAGGGGATCAAATTTTGCTCAAAATTCAAAGTGCTCGGAATCACTTCAAATCAAACGAGAGCGTAGGCCTCATCGTTACAAACCCAACACAACTTGTTTGGGTTCAAACGGACATCGGGAGCGAGAGATATCACGTTCTGTTCAAAATGACAAACAGGCAAAAAAAGGGATGTTGACTGTACAGTCCGTACGGATGCTGATGTGGCAGACCGTACGACACGTGGCAGACAGTTGTGTGGACAGTTGGCATGTGACGTGGCTTGTTTGTAGTGAATGGGATAGTGACACATGGTCCAATCAATGGCCGCCACATGTCACCTATGTATTGGTTTAAAAGTTATGTTATTGGTCGGAGTCGACCCCGTGACCTCCGAGCAGGGTAAAGCCTTGGGAAGGGCCACCCAACCAGCGCACCCACATGTGTTACTTAACATATGTATGCGTTTGATTATATTTAAGTTTGAAACTATGTGAATTGGGGTGTGAACCGGGCCGGGGCTAAGCCCCGGCCCACGGTTATATTTGTATTGCATATGACCATTATAATGTGCGCGGTTATATATATATGTGACCATTGTGTTAATGTGCGCGGTTATATGTTTCACATGTGACCATTGTGGTAGCGCGTTTTAACCCCCGCGGTTATGGTTTTAAACTTTAGCCCTTGTTTGCACTTGCGCGCGGTCATATGGGTCACACGACCATAGCCTTGGCGATTAGGGGCTAGGTGTGCCCGTAACCATCCTACAGTTCACACCATTTGTGCGGTTGCACCTAGCACTGATTTTTAATGCTTAAATATGCGTGGGGGCTAGGTTGAGCCAACAAGGGTGCAATTTGTAGATGTAGAGATAGCAAGTTTGAAGGGGGACTTCCAAGAAGCCTATCTTCTTCAATTTTTGGCCAAACGAGGTGCCGAAAAAGCCCAACTAGGGGTTTTGGGATGTTCTGAAGCCATTGGAGCAGTCTATTTGGCATTTTGAGTATTGTAAAGCAAATTTTTGAGAACTTTGAGAAAATAATACAAAAAATCCATTGGAAGCTGGACCAGGAGAGGTAGCCCAAGAGAGGGGTGAACTCCTTTATCATTTGTTGTGTTATGTGTTTTTTGTTCACTGTTTATTGTTGTTGTTTATATGCATCTTGAATGAGTAATTTATAAAAAATTTGTGTTGCAAAGTTGATCCATTTGCATTTTAACACATAAAATAAAACTTGCAAATATTTTCAAGAATACAAGTCTTCTTCAATTTTAGATCAAATGGCCTGGATTATTCAACAACCCTAATTCCTTAACTGGAAATAGAAAACCATCGGCAAAAACCATGTACCGAAAAAATGCCCAACAATGTACACGAAAATCAAGGCAACATGAAAAACAAGGCAAAAATGTGGCACGTTTCCCGAGGCAAAAAATTTCTCGGGGGTGCTTCCCTGAACCCTATCGCAACGTAGCAGACACTATAACTAGTCATGCAAAGAATATAACACATACCCAACAACCATGCCATGCCTTGCCTTGCCTTGCCTTGCCTTACCTTGTCATGGCTTGTCTTCACTTGCCTTACCTTGCCATGCCTTACCTTGCCTTGCCATTCCATGCCTTGTCTTGCATGATTTGCATTTCCATGCCATGCCATGCCATGCCTTTCCTTTCGATTCCTTGCCATTCCATGCCTTTTCATGCCTTGACTTGCCATGCCTTTCCTTTATTTCACTTGCCATGCCATGCCATGCCTTAACTTTCCATGCCATGCCTTTCCTTTCCATGCCATGACTTGCCTTGCCTTGCCAAGCCATGCATTTCCTTGCCTTTCCATGCCATGTCATGCCTTGCCTTGTCATGTCTTGTCTTGCCTTGCCTTCATGTTCCATGCCTTTCCCTTCCTTTCCTTGCCATGCCTAGCCTAACAAGGTGTTAAATTGACAAATGTATGTAATAAGCACTGAGAAAAACCCTAGTGTTGGAGATCCTCCAACAAACAGTTGTCCTAGCAACAACATGACAGCGGATGGGCCCCACTAGATGAAACCTAGTTTAGGGTTTAGGGTTTTCCAAGTTCCACATGACTACACTACTCACAATTTCCCAACATAATGTTCTTAAAAATCAGCCTCTTGTTCAAAAATTCCAATATGCCTCATTGAGAAAAACCCTAGCGATGGAGATCCTCCAACAAAAAGTTTTTCGGTCAACAAAATGACAATGGATGGGCCCCACTAGCTAAATTTGGTGCCTCATATCCAATGCAACCGACGATTCATCCATCTGAGTCTCGGATTGAGTTTTATCACGAGTTGCAACTTGCCTCCTCAAGTTATTCAAGGACATGTCAACACTTTGGTCCAAGGGAATAAAATCCAAACCAAGCAGCATGACGGAGTTTCGTAAGCTCTCGCACATCTGTTTTTCCAAGGCCCACGTGAATCTACTACCCACAATTTCCCAGCACAATGTTCTTGAAAATTGACCTCTCATTTAGAAATTGTACTATTCCTCATTGAGCAAAACCCTAGTGCCGAAGATCCTCCAACAAATGGTTCTTCGGTCAATGAAATGAAAATAGATGGGCCCCACTAGCTGAAACCCGATGCCTTGGATCCAATGCAACCAATGGTTCGTCCATCCGAGTCCCACTTTGAGTTTGATCACAAGTTGCAACTTACCTCCTCAAGCCATTTAGGGACACGTCAGCACTTTGGTCCAAGGGCATAAAATATAAATTGAGCAACATAACGGAGTTTCATAAGCTCTCGTACATCTGTTTTTCCAAGGACCACATGAATACACTACCCACAATTGCTCAGCACCGTGTTCTTGAAAATTGACCTCTTGTTCAGAAATTACACTATGCCTCATTAAGAAAAACCCTAGTGTCGGAGATCCTCCAACAAATGGTTTTATGGTCAATTGAATGACAATGGATGGGCCCCACTAGTTGAAACTCGGTGCCTCAAATCTAATGCAACCAATGGATCGTCCATCTGAGTCATGATTCGAGTTTTATCATGAGTTGAAACTCCCCTCCTCAAGCCATTCAGGGAAATGTTGGCACTTTGGTCCAGGGGCATAAAATCCAAACTGAGCAACATAACGGAGTTTTGCAAGCTCCCGCACGTCTATTTTTCCAAGGACCACGTGACTACATTACCCAAAATTTCCCAACACAGTGTTCTTGAAGATCAACCTCTCATTTAGAAATTTCATTATGCATCGTTGAGCAAAACCCTAGTGTCAGAAATCCTCCAAAAAACGGTTTTCTGGTCAACAGAATGACAAAGGATGGGCCCCACTAGCTGAAACTTAGTGCCTTGGATCCAATGCAATCGACGATTCATCCATTCAAGTCTCGGTTTGAGTTTTATCGCGAGTTAAAAATCGCATCCTCAAGCCATTTAGGAACATGGAAAGGAATGAAAAGGCAATGTCTTGGTATAGGTCGTCTAGGTCTAGATATGGAAATGCAAGGAAAGGAAAAGAAAGGAAAGGCAAGGCAAGACATGACAAGGCTAAGAAAATATATACATGGAAAGGAAAGGAAAGGTCTAGGCCTAGGTCTAGGTCTAGGTAAATCCCATTAATTATGATAATCCATGTTTCACAACTATGAAAATACCTTAGATATATGAATAAAGAGAGTTTATGTTATGGCATTGAAATTCTCATGCAGGTATTTTTATCTAAGATAGATGGGATAGAAATTTGTAGAATTACATGCTTAATGAATCCTTTGATTGTAATTTTTACGTATTGAAGTTGTTCATTTAGTACAAGCATTATTTTTTTTAAGGAAAAAATAAGGTATGATACATGAATGTCATTATTTTTTTATTAAATTAACTTAATGAATGTCTTGGCATGCCATGCCATGCCTTGCCTTGATAAGCCATGGCATGGCTTGGCAAGGCATGGCAAGGAAAGGAAAGGCAAGGCATGGCATGGCAAGGTGTGGCATGGCATGACATGGAAAGTGAAGGCAAGGCAAGTCATGGCATGGTATGGCATGTCAAGGCAAGACATGGCAAGGAAATACATGACATGGCATGGCCTGGCAACGCATGGAAACGCATGGCTTGGAAAGACATGGAATGCCATGGAAATGCAGGGCATGGCATGGCATGGCTTGGCTTGGCAAGGAAAGGCAAGGAAAGGTGTAGGTCTAGGTCATTGATTTACCTAGTAAGTGATCTTTCAAAGTCGTTGATGGTTATTTCTTGAATGTAGTAAATAAATGTTTTATCAAAGTGGTGATATTGTGTGTTATCTTGTATTCTGAACTTGAATTAACATTGTCTTGAAACCCTCAATTTCATGGTTAGATTAGAAATTACCCTCGATTTTCAGCCTTGTTAGCTTAACGTCTAGAGTTTAATTGTTATATTTCACCCTTAGAATACACCTTGACATATTTTATTACATTTTTGTCATAATTTTCATCCCTTTAGGGTTTGATGTCTTGAATATTCTAGGGTTGTTATGTTCCATCTTCCATTTCAGAAAGAATTTGTTATCTAAACCCTAGTTTAGGCTTGCATTTTCATCTCCCTTTCATTGCATGATTACTTGTTTTAAGGGTTGTTATATTTGTCCTATTGTAACTTGTCATATTGTTGAAGTTAAACATCTTAATCACAAGTTTTATAACAACTATAGTTTCCTTATTGATTTGTGGTGTTTGGGACTTCCTATTGACTTGTTTGAACTTAGTTAATATCATTTATTGGCTTGGAATGACAATGGCATGGCATGGAAAGGAAAGGAAAGGAATGGCATGGAAATGGCATGGCATGGCGCGGAGATGGCATGGAAATGGAAATGGTGTGGCATGGCATGGTAATGGAATGGCATGGAAATGGCATGGCAATGGCAATGGCATGGCATGGAAAGGAAAAGAAAGGCAATGGCATGGAAAGGAAATGCAATACAAGGCATCGCATGGCATGGTATAACAAGTGAAGGTAAGGCAATGCATGACATGGAAAGGAAAGGCATGGCATGGCATGGCATGGCAAGGCATGGCTTGGCAAGGCAAGGCAAGGTCTAGGTCATTATTTCAAGTTTTGTGGATGGTTATTTCTTGAATGTATTAAATAATTTTTTTTATAAAAGTGGTGATATTGCATGTTATCTTGTATTCTTCTTGAATTAACCTTGTCTTGAAACCCTCAATTTCATGGTTAGATTAGGACTTACTCTTGATTTCTATCCTTGTTAGCTTGACGTCTAGGGTTTAGTTGTCATCTTTCACCCTTAGAATACACCTTGACACCTTTTATTATATTTCTGTCATATTTTTCATCCCTTTAGTGCTTGATGTCTTGAATATTCTAGGGTTGTTATGTGCCATCTTGCATTTCAGCAAGCATTTGTTATCTAAACCCTAGTTTAGGCTTGCATTTTCAACCCCCTTTCATTTAATGATTACTTGTTTTACGGGTTGTTATATTTGTCCTGTTGTAACTTAGTTAATATCATTTATTGGCTTGGTGAGGCATGGCATGTCTTCGCAAGGAATGGCATGGATTAGCAAATCATGGCAATGGCATGGGATGGAAAGGCATGACAATGGCGTGGAAAGTGATGGAAAGGCATGGAAATGGCGTGGAAAGTGAAGTAAAGGAAAGACACGTCATGGAAAGGAAAGACATGGCATGGCATGACAAGGCAGATCATGGCTTGGCAAGGCAAGGCAAGTCATGGCTTGGCAAGGCAAGGTCTAGGTCTAGGTATAGGTCTAAGTCTAAGTCTAGGTCTAGGTCATTATTTAAAGTTTTGTGGATGGTTATTTCTTGAATGTATTAAATAAATGTTTTATCAAAGTGGTGATATTGCATGTTATCTTGTACTCTTCTTGAATTAACCTTGTCTTGAAGCCCTCAATTTCCATCCTTGTTAGCTTGACATCTAGGGTTTATTTGTCATCGTTCACCCTTAGAATACACCTTGACACCTTCTATTATATTTCTATCATATTTTTCATCCCTTTAGGGCTTGATGTCTTGAATATTCTAGGGTTGTTATGTGTCGTCTTGCATTTCAACAAGAATTTGTTATCTAAACCCTAGTTTAGTCTTGCATTTTCAACCCCCTTTCATTGATTACTTGTTTCAAGGGTTGTTATATTTGTCATGTTGTAACTTAGTTAATATCATTTATTAGCTTGGCGATGCATGGAAATGGCATGGCAATGGCATGGTAATGGCATGGCATGACAATGGGATGCAATGGCAATGGTATGGAAATGGGATGCAATGGCATGGCATGACAAGGCATGGAAATGGCATGGAAATGTCATGGCATGGCATGGAATGGCTTGGCAAGGCATGGAAATGGCATGGCAATGGCATGGCATGGAAAGGAATGGAAATGGCATGGAAATGGCATGGCATGGCTTGGCAATGCATGGGAATGGCATGGAAATGGAATGACATGGAAATGGCATGGCATGGAAATGGAATGGCATGAAAATGGAGTGGAAATGGAAAGGCATGGCATGTCATGGAAAGGTAAGGCATGTCATGTCATGGATGGCAAGGCATGGCATGGAAAGGCAAGGACTGCAATGGAAAGGCAAGGCATGGCATGGCAAGGCAATCCAATGGCATGACATGGCATGTAAAGTCATGGAAATGGCATGGAAATGACATGGCATGGCATGGATTGGAAATGCATGGCAATGGCATGGCAATGGAATGGCATGGAAATGGCATGAAATGGCATGTAATGGCAAGGCAAGGCATGTCATGGCATGGAAAGGCAAGGCATGGCAATGACATGGCATGGCTTGGAAAGGCATGGCAATGGCATGAAAATGGCATGGCATGGCAAGGTGTGGCAATGGCATGGCATGGAATGGATTTGCAAGGCATGTCAATGACATGGCATGGAAAGGCATGCAAATGGCGTGGAAATGGCATGGCATGGCATGTCATGGCAAGGTAAGGCATGACATGGCATGGCATAGAAAGGTATGGCATGGAAAGGCATGGAAAGGCAATACATGCAATGGAAAGGCAAGCTATGACATGCCAAGGAAAGGCATGGCATGGCATGGTATGGCGAGGCATGGTAAGGCATGGAAAGGTAAGGCATGGCATGGCAAGGCAAGGCATGCAATGGGATGGCATGACATGGCTTGGAAAGAAAAGGCATGGCATGGCATGGAATGGCATGGCATGGAAACTCAAGACAAGGCATGGCATGTCTTGTCAAGGCATGCAAACTTTTTCACCTACACTTAAAATGTCATAAACACTTCATTGGATGGAAAGGAACTTTGTGGTATAAATTTAAGTCATATGTCCCTAGAAAGAATGTTTTTTATTTCTTGGGATGAGAAAGGTTTATTTTTTTGTTATTCTTGTTTTATTTCAATCCATGTTTTGATTAGACTTTTTCCTTCCATAATGTTATGGAAAGTTATATTTATTTTTGTATATGTTAAAATGGGAAGCTACATGACAAGACATGGGAAGCTATATGAAAATGACATGGCATGGCATGGCTTGGAAAGGCATGACAATGGCATGGAAAGGCATGGAAATGGCATGCCATGGCAGTGGCATGGAATGTAAATGGCATGGCATGGAAATGGGATGCAATGGCATGGAATGAAAAGGCATGTATTGGCAAGGCATGGCAATGGCATGGCATAGAAATGGTATTCCATGGCATGGCTTGGAAAGGCATGGAAATGGCATGGAAATGGAATGGCATGGCATGGAAAGGCATGGAAATGGCATGGCACGACAATGACATGGCATGAATAGGTTTGTGGGATTGGGTTTGGGAGGGTCATTCGTATCCTTCTATTCTCTAACCCAAAAATTGGGTAAGAATGTGCAATAAAATATCATAGATGGTGAGGGGAAAAGAATAATGGTTTCAAGTCTCCCTGGAGGAATTTTGGTAGCATAGCATTACTTTCTATGGTGTGTCATGAAATGTAACCTCAAAAACTTTATTTGTACGTGGAAAATAATACCCATTCTAAGATCAAATTTCCATGTGAACTTTCTCATTGTATTGATCAAAATAAATAAGTTTAGTGGACATCATGGAAGAATCAATAAATGTTATTAATAATTGTTGGGTTTAACAAAATTTATATATACCCACTGCACAACCTAAACAAACATGAGTGCATTAATGATTCATTGACTAGTCTTTTGGAATTTATGAAGGGTGACACATAAATCAAATGATTTTATATATGTCATGAATAGAAAGAGGGGAACAATGTGTGTTCCCTAGAAAATGGTCAAATTATGGATTGAATCATCTAAGAAACTAACAACTAGGCTTATCAAAGGAATGTCAAGGGAAGGCTAGGGTTTGAAGAGCCCAACTTGTAACAACCCATGATAAGATATTGGTAGGTGCATTTACTTCATATTCTAAATATATATGAAGTGTTTGGGTTGTCCAAATGTTGTGTACTTGCATAATTGAATTTTAGCTTATGTCATCTTCATAATTGAGTAATTCTAGTACTAGTTATGGAGGTTAATTTGACATAACATTGATTTGAGATGGAGATAATTCAAGAGGTAGTCCATATTGTTGGTTGTGAGTTAGGGTATGGATATCCACAACATTCATGAAAATAATTTAGAATGAATTATCTATCGATGATGTAGAGATACATGGTTGATTAGCAAGCAATGTTACTTGAGAACCATTAATTGCTTATGGATTTAGCACTTAGCAATGTTTTCCACCATAAGATATTCATTAATGTGTAACGTGAGTATTTATAATCACTTTAGAAAAAAATAAAGGGATTAATATACATAAAATCCATACGCTTTGAAATTCATAAATTCATCGACATAAAAATGCAGAAACAATGAGATTCACAAAAAAAGTGTC
>JASDQU011375117.1:0-11686 GCA_032191745.1 Picea mariana | reverse complement strand
GTTGTTATATTAATTCTTGCACTAAAACCAATGCAAAGACATCATTTTAATCAAAGTTTTAATGGATTCATGCAATTTTCCAACTCACATTTCCTTTTTTATGCTAACATTTTAGTTTGAGGTCTTATTTGGCCATGTATCGAGGCAGACTTAGAATAAATTACAAGGAAGACTTAGGGCAAATTACACATAGTTGAGAGAGTTTTGTGTTGTAGGGATTAAGGCTAGATGTGATGACTAGCATTAGTTACTAACATTAAATGTTTAGGATTTTTCCCAAAGTCATTCTTATGCTAGGTATTACAAACTGATTAACTATACGTGGAAGATCGAAGCTCTATAGTGTTCCCCCAAAGGGCAAGTGCGGTGTTATGTGTCTTTCATGTATAGCCCTTGAATGGTGCCATTGTATTTTTCTCTCGGAGGTCTTCTCACATAAAAACATTTGCTAGACTTGTTTCCTTACTAGTAGCGTCCTTGAAGTTGCAAAGAATATGTGCTTGTGCTAATGAAGCTTAAAGGAGAAATATCTTTGAGCATTGAGGTTGTTTCTCCATCTTGCAAAGGGAGAAGGATTATATAGTTAATACGAGAAAAATACAAGCAATTATTGCAAATGAATGCTCTGCAAAAGCTAATACAAGAAGAATAAAAGTTGTTGCTACAAATGAATGCTCTACACAAGCTAAAACAAGAAGAATACAAGAAGTTGTTGCAAATGAATCCTTTGCACAAGAAAGTACATGTCCTCTTCCACAATGGAAGGCCTCAAGCGCTAATGCTCCCATGCCCTCCAATCCACCGTATGACAGAGCCCTTACAAGATTCTCGAGAGACTTTCTAAACAAGAAGGTAACCATAAGCACAATGAAACTGTATAATATATTTTTCTAAATGCATACCATTTTAGACAATTTAGTTCTAATATGTACTTGGATTTTCCTGAGCCATGTTGGATAGTTGGTTGTCATTGATGTCAACCTTTGGAGAGGTCCAGAGATGTTAGAAAGTTGATTGACATTTGTATGATCAAGATTGATGGTGAGTTAGTTGGGTGCATTTGATGTAATCTACATATAGCCCCGAAGGTGTGGTTATGGGACCCGAAGTTGATTAATGAATAATGACATGAAGGATAGTGAAATTGCAGGTAATACTATCACAGATGGATAGTACACGTCGTGTTGTTTCCGGTGATATGTGGTATGCCATGTGTTTCCTCATGGTTAGGGAGATATGGCCTTGTGAAGTTCGAAGCTTGTAATACCCCTAAGTCAATCCCCAATTGAAATGTAATTACAAGTATACATATAGGTTGGTGAGACAGGAACCTTTTTTGGCCAATGAACCTATTTTGTATTGTGTATTTTCACTTGAAATTAATGAAAGAAAACACAGTTGCATGCAGACCATCCTGACAAGAAGAGTAAGGGGGATAAACTCCACTAGAATGGGAAAGGGGGGAGCTAAGAGTCTAGAAAAGGGGGCAAAGATAAGGGGGCTTAAGCCACAAAGGAATATTTTATCAATATTCCTAAAGTTAAAGTCTTAAATAGAGGATAATGCATTTTATCATAAGTCTCTATGAGGAAATGTATCACCATGTGAGGGAACCCATGTGTGGCCCATGTACTTTCCAACCTGACAAGTGTCAAGTTGGGAACATGCACATAAGTTTTGGGGACTTTAGCTCATTGACCCACCATTCGATCATTATTCACCCACCTCACCTCGTCATTGTTATGGGGATTTTCATGTTTCCATTACCATACTTGTACTTCTACTCGAGATAATGTAGGACTATGTTAAAGAACACTGAAAGAGAATAGTTAAGTTGAAGAGGCGGTTTGTCAGTCTTGTATGCATTCTCTCCAGGTGATAGAATTGTAGGGAATTTGATTCTCATAGGTGCCAAGTTGCCGTGATAGAACTCTGATTATTCATGTTCGTTTTGTTGTTGAAGCCTAGAAAGGAGTGGGCAACCATAGGGGGCACACTTCCTGGGTGGGACAATCATGTGGGAAAAGTAGAGTTTATAAGATTGTTGTTGAACTTGGCACCTATATTGAGATATTGCTACTGTTGAGAGACCTCCAAGGATAAATTTTCTTTTCCCTAGTGGACTTCTAGCCCAACTCGGGGGTGACTTGTTCTCAGTTTGTGGGGAACAATGTCTAAGGTTGAGAGGAAAGTCAGATGTCTGCATCCAGTTGATGGTTCAATTGTTTCAGATAAGTGATCATTATGTACTTGTTTAATTATTGTTGATTGAGAATGTATGAAACCTTTGTTGAGTATTAGTGTTCAAAATACTATGAATTCTAGTCATAATTAATTGTTATTCATAATATTGTTTAAGTAATTTTCACTATAAAAATTGTATAGATGATGTAAACTGGTAAATTTGTTATGGGTTCCATAATCATCATTATCCTGAGCGTATTGGAGACGAGACTAGTTCAATAATGGAGTTTGTAGTTGTAATACTCTGAAAATGTTTACCAACGGCTCTATTTATATCTTCGCCTGTTTATGTAGAATTAATAATTGTACATATGATAAGTGGGGTAATCACCATATTGTTACAAGCCAAGTTAAGTGAGTAAAAACTCGGTATTTCTTGGGCTCGAAAGGCATTGAACAGCTACAGACAGTGTGTTGGGTGCAAATTTCTCATTCTTACATCATGTTGAGAAAATATTAACAGTTTGGGGTGGGTTTTATAACCTCTAGATGGTCCTAAGAGTCTTAGGAAAGCCTTTGAGAAAAACTTGGAGGATTAAAGACCATATTCATACCAATTTAAGGACGTCGAGGAGCATTGGATATGTGTTATAGCAAGATTTGCCTCACCATTGCTATCTTGCACAAAGGGTCTTTTTCCATTTCCCTATGCAGACTTATCAACCCCTTTTTGATAAATCTAGAGCCAAATATATATATTTTTCCACATATACACTCCCTAACTGCTTTGCAATATGTGTATATGCTTGTTGCTCCACTATAGCTCGCGTATATCGGGATTTGTGCCAAAAAATACAAAATGAGGTCGGGTTTCCATGTCACGATAGAAGATCTCTGATCTTTTTCCTTCCGTATACTGGAAACGTTCTGACTCGACCCTTCAGTTACATTCTGGAGGCTATAAGAGCACAACTTAAAGCTATGGAAAAAGAGGAGAAAGAATTCAACTTTGAGAGCAAAGTTACTCTGAAGAAATTACTTCATATTGAGTCTACATCCCTTTGTCCCTCAAGTCTAAACACAGTGTTCAGCCCCCAAGCTCTTTCCTTATTGTCGAGAGAACCTCATTACCTCTTTGCTATGAACTTTCCTTTGGTGGAGGATTGAAGTGGTGGAGACCCAGTTGGAAGGAACTTGGTTTCTTGGTTTCGAACCGTGCCGACACAGAAGTCTGTAATGTTGATACTTCTATTGATCAATTATTAATAGAAATACTCCTTTCCCGTCCTATCGATATCTTGCAAATATATGATTATTATCCATGGGCATGTTTGTAATGTTTATTAATGGATTGTGTTATATGATGTGCTAACTCATTTTATATATTGTCACTATATACTTGCATCGCTTGTTTGTTGAGAACTTCTTACAGGTGTAAATCTTTGGGTCAAAGTGCTCAATGGTGGAACAGAATCAAATGATTGGATCGAGGTAGGCTTCTTCCTCATATTGCACATTAGTTTATATAGTACATGTTGGAATTGAGTTGATTTCTGCAGTCATACCTGTTTGTTGTGGTTTACCCTTGGCCATATAGAGTTTTTCCCTTATAACAATATGGTACTCTGATGAAATACTACAACAAACCTTGTCCATCATAGGATATATTGGTGATTACGTGTATTTCATGTCAGTCCACATGGTGGGTACATGAGGAGAGTGGCCCACGGTGCCATGTGGCATGTTTTTAAGGTCTTTGGGGAAATGAATGGTGACGTAGTCTAAGTGCCACATGTCAAGCCAAGTGAGAACATTAGGTAGATCCACGTGTGTAATGTGCAGGTAGTGGATTTAGTAGCATGGCAGGTTCACAGAGATGGGAGGGTGAGATGAATAAGTATGTGAGTCTACAAGTCCTCCAACCTGTGAACCCGACAGGGTCACAAAATAATCTAAGTGTTGAGACATTTCGGACGAGCTTATGAAGGGGTGGTACATATTTGTACATTTGCAAGTCTGTGAGTCCATAAGTCCGCGAGTCCGCGAATGAAAAAGAATCTAAGTGTTGGGGCAGGTTTGTGAAAGCTACGATTAAAGACCATGATTCAGCAAGACCTTTATCCGTGAGTCTGTGAATTCGGTAAGGTTGTTAGAAGAAGAAAAAATTTTGATACTCCATTCCTTAAAAGGTAAATAGGGGTTCAAGTATGTTACAAAGCCCCAAAGAATGGTAAAAAATCCCTAGTTGGTTACAAGTCAATGAATGAAAGGGTGAAGTGGGTAACAAGAAATCTTTAGAAGCCCCAAGATTAAGGGAAGAGGTTAAGTAGAAAAAGTATAAATACCCCTTAAGGAGTCATTCACAAGTACACTCACACACTTACATTGAATATCTATCTTGTGAATGTTATGGTCTAGCATTGTGATCTTTTGGCTAGTTTGTGACGAAGGATTTTGAGGTAGTGAAGCGGGAAAAGTGCGAGATTTTTGGGACTGCGGAGAAGAGCAGGAAAATCTAAGGAAACCCTAATTAGGTTCATCCCTATAGTTCAGATAATAATTGTCCCCCGAGGCATCCCCGTGGGTTTCCTATAGGTTGTCACACAAGGACATGCGTGACATAAGGTCTTTGTCCCGCGAGGACAAGACAGAAGTGAGAAGGATGTTGGCACCTGGTTGTTGAGGTCAGTGAAGAAGCTACACATATGTATCTAGTGTTTTACGTCATCTACAGGTTATAGGTATTCTTTAAAGGTTACTTGATTGGTTATGGTATCGTATAACTTGAGAGGTGTGTCTTCTTGATGGTACACCTTGGAAAGGTTACGGTACATGTATTAGAAGCATTAGTGGTTGGTTTGGTTCTTCGTTTGGTTACATATTATGGTGCATACTTGAGGCTTGGTATATTGTGTTATGAGGTTGTATCTTGGTGATATTTATTTGTGGAGCATTCTTGAGGAATGTGTCTGGTATGTTTTTTGACAAATTGACATATTGTTTGAGGCATATACCTGAGGTGAAGGTTCTGTGTTGCTGGTACTTCTTGGTGATATTTTGGTACTTTCTTTATGAGGCATATTATGAGTGATATGATACTTGGTTGAGGCATATCTTTGATATATTGATACATATTGTTGGCACATACTTGAGGCATGTGGTTTGAGGTACATGATTGGATGCATGTCTCATTCATGTTGGTATAATACTTGTTGAGGCATAGCTTGGTTCTTGGTTTGGCACATGATGGACACTTGATGTTGGCATAGTGCTTGAGGCACATCTTCATGATATTGGCATGGTTGATGTGCATGGTTGGCACATGGTATGGTATAGCTGTTGGTGATACATGTTTGGTGCATGGTTGATGTACTTGTTATGGTACATGGTTTATGATACAAGTTGATGCATCGTTGATTCATGGTATAGGTTTGCACTTGGTTGAGACACATATATTTTGATGGTATGTGGTGATCTTGGTACATGCTTGGTAGAGGCATGTGTTGGTGATGTTGAGCATATGGTTTGAGATATGTTATCGATGATCTTGGCATGAGTTTCATGTGAATGAGAGTGGATCTGGTTTCATGGATGAGACAGTGATAGTGGCAGTGATTTTGGTAGTGACAGTTGGTCTACACTTATATTTCAGGGTGATAGAATGGGGCAAGGAAAGGGGGTTGTAGCCTCCTTCCAGTTGGTGTCAAAAAATTAGGGTGTTGGAGTTTCCTTCAGGTTGGAGCCTGAGAACCAGGTGGTTGTATCCACCTTCTGGTTGGAGCTGGAGAAGCCAGGGGGTTGTAGCCTCCTTCTGGTTGGAGCCAGAGAATTCAGGGAGTTGTAGCTTCCTTTAGGTTGAAGCCTGTAAATAGGGGGTTGTATCCTCCTTCCAGTTGCAACTGGAGTATTAGGAAGTTGGTGCTTCCTATGAATGAATTCTTGATATATATAAGAAGGCATTCCATCGTTTTCTCCCATTTGGGTTTCCACGTAAATATTGGTGTATTGTATTCTTGATGTGATGTTGATGTGATGTTACTTATGATCACATGCTTATGATATATATTTTGACTGCAATCATAGATGATACATTGATGATAAATTGTTAAACATTGTTGATAAAGTGAAAGAATGTACATTATGGTTTAAAGTGGTATAAAGTGCTCATACTGATTCAACCCCACCCCCACCCACTCCCCGCCCCCCCTTAGTATTCCAACAATTGGTATCAGAGCAGGTCCTTCGTGAAGAAGTCTAACCACTGGAAGGAGATCATAGAATACACTGAAAATGGAGTACCAATGTTTGATGGTCAAAGTGTGATCCGGATTATTTTCGGAACAAAATGAGAGTGGAGATATAATAAATAAATGTACAAAGATATCTTGGATATTCAATAATATAACATAAATGTATCAAAGATGCAACCATAAACACAAAGATACAGTAATACACAATTTTCTATTAATGAGCAAAAATTTACAAAGACTGTAAAATGCAAAGTGAAAGACTTGCTAGAATGGTGGCAGCTTATCTCTGAGAAGAGATGTGACGGCTACTCGCATCCATAAGAAGATGATCGTTACGATAAGGCTCTAATGTTCTTTTTAACATAAGTAAAATCCAAAACCCTAACCCCGAAAGATGAAAAGCCAAAAGGTTTGTGGACCGCAATAGAGGTAGTTGATACGTCAACTTTCCGAGGGCGTAACTTTTGCATACAATCTCCATTTAGGATGCTCGATACACCGTTGAAAAAGTCTAACCGAGAAAGGACAATGTATAATTTGAGTAGGCACACTATTCCAATTGGAGAATTTTATTCCAATATTATTAATCACTACATTTTATTTCTATAGTTATGAAAATATATTTATCTCATTGTTTCTATTGATTATGAATATTATATCATAACATATAATTGTTTCCTACAATTTAACTTAATAGGTGCTTTAGTTTTGAATTTTATCTTCTTCTTTTTTTATTATAAAGTGTCTCAAAGAGTACAAATGATGCTTTAATTCAAACAATTAAACACTATGGTTCATTTTTATTAAGCATTGAGAGTTCAAGCTTTTCCACCAAATAGATATAATAATATGGTTGTTTTTGCGTTAAAAATGAGGAGCTGAGGTCATACCTTCAATTAACATGAAGGTCTTTCTTTCATTTATCAATTAGATAACATGTAAATGTAGTTGAGTTGTAATTATTTCCCGTGTTACTTTAATGGTGAAATTAATCTTGAGCTTGAAGGTGTATTGAATGGGCATATCGTACCCAATGGTTTCCATGTTGTTTGTTGGCCATTTATACAGTTATTATATGATTTACAATTTTTTTCAACATTTTTATTATAAAACAATTTTACACTCTTATGGTTTATAACGAATAATACGTGGATTCATACTATGAAAAATTATGAATCTTATTATAAAAGATAAATAATATTATGTATTTGATTATTATATTTTTTTCTTATTGTTTATAACGAATAATACGATTCATACTATGAAAAATTATGAATCTTATTATAAAAGATAAATAATATTATGTATTTGATTATTATATTTTTTTCTTATTGTATTGAAAGAAGCAAAGTGTACTTTATAATACAATACTTTATAATAAAATATTGAAGAGATTGTAACTTCCATCCATCCCATATGTAAAGAACACATATATAAATTTTTCTTAATTCAAGATTTTTTAAGTATTAAGAAATTTACATTTTAATTGTTTGTGGATCCCTCTTATTACTTGATAGAACATAATATAAACTCATTTAACCAAATTATTACAAATTTAATAATGTAATATGATATTAGAGTTTACTTACACTATAAAAATTACACTATAAAAAGGAAACATGACAATAACCCATAATAATAATAGGTTACGGTACATGTATTAGAAGCAATAGTGGTTGTTTTGGTTCTTCGTTTGGTTACATATTATGGTGCATACTTGAGGCTTGGTATATTGTGTTATGAGGTTGTATCTTGGTGATATTTATTTGTGGAGCATGCTTGAGGAATGTGTCTGGTATGTTGGTTGACAAATCGACATATGATTTGAGGCATATACCTGAGGTGAAGGCTCTGTGTTGCTGGTACTTCTTGGTGATATTTTCGTACTTGCTTTATGAGGCATATCATGAGTGATATGATACTTGGTTGAGGCATATCTTTGATATATTGATACATATGGTTGGCACATACTTGAGGCACGTGGTTTGAGGTACATGATTGGATGCATGTCTCGTTCATGTTGGTATAATACTTGTTGAGGCATATCTTGGTTCTTGGTTTGGCACATGATGGACACTTGATGTTGGCATAGTGCTTGAGGCACATCTTTGTAATATTGGCATGGTTGATGTGCATGGTTGGCACATGGTATGGTATAGGTGTTGGTGATACATGTTTGGTGCATGGTTGATGCACTTGTTATGGTACATGGTTGATGATACAAGTTGATGCATCGTTGATGCATGGTACAAGTTTGCACTTGGTTGAGCCATATATCTTGTGATGATATGTGGTGATCTTGGTGCATGCTTGGTAGAGGCATGTGTTGGTGATGTTGAGCATATGGTTTGAGATATGTTCTCGATGATCTTGGCATGAGTTTCATGTGGATGAGAGTGGATCTGGTTTCATGGATGAGATGGTGATTGGTTGGACAACTTGATGTGACAGTGATAGTGGCAGTGATTTTGGTAGTGACAGTTGGTTTACACTTATATTTAAGGGTGGCAGAATGGGGCAAGGAAAGGGGGTTGTAGACTCCTTCCAGTTGGTGTCGAAAACTTAGGGTGTTGGATTTTCCTTCGAGTTGGAGCCTGAGAACTAGGTAGTTGTATCCACCTTCTGGTTGGAGCTGGAGAAGCCAAGGGGTTGTAGCCTCCTTCTGGTTGGAGCGAGAGAATTCAGGGAGTTGTAGCTTCCTTTAGGTTGAAGCCTGTAAATAGGAGGTTGTATCCTCCTTCCAGTTGCAACTGAAGTATTAGGAAGTCGGTGCTTCCTATGAATGGATTCTTGATATATATAAGAAAGCATTCCATCATTTTCTCCCATTTGGGTTTCCACGTAAATATTGGTGTATTGTATTCTTGATTTGATGTTGATGTGATGTTTCTTATGATCACATGCTTATGATATATATTTTGAATGCAATCATAGATGATACATTGATGATAAATTGTTGAACATTGTTGATAAAGTGAAAGAATGTACATTATGGTTTAAAGTGGTATAAAGTGCTCATACTAATTCAATTCCACCCCCACCCCTTAGTATTCCAACAATTGGTATCAGAGCAGGTCCTTCGTGAAGTAGTCTAACCACTGGAAGGAGATCATAGAATACACTGAGAATGGAGTACCAATGTTTGATGGTCAGAGTGTGATCCGAATTATTTTCGGAACGAAATGAGAGCAGAGATATAATCAATAAATGTACAGAGATATCTCGGATATTCAATAATATAACATAAATGTATCAGAGATGCAACCATAAACACAAAGATACAGTAATACACAATTTTCTATTAATGAGCGAAAATGTACAAAGACTGTAAAATGCAGAGTGAAAGACTTGCTAGAATGGTGGCAACTTATCTCTGAGAAGAGATGTGACGGCTACTCGCATCCATAAGAAGATGATCGTTACGATAAGGCTCCAAAGTTCTTTTTAACGTAAGTAAAATCCAAAACCCTAACTCCGAAAGATGAAAAGACAAAAGGTTTGTGGGCCCTAATGGAGGTAGTTGATACATCAACTTCCCGAGGGCGTAACTTTTGCATACAATCTCCGTTTAGAACGCTCGATACACCGTTGAAAAGGTCTAACCGAGAAAAGTCAATGTATAATTTAAATAGGCACACTATTCCAATTGAAGAATTTTATTCCAATATTATTAATCACTACATTTTATTTCTATAGTTATGAAAATATATTTATCTCATTGTTTCTATTGATTATGAATATTATATCATAACATATAATTGTTTCCTATAATTTAACTTAATAGGTGCTTTAGATTTGAGTTTTATCTTCTTTTTTATTGTAGAGTGTCTCAAAGAGTACAAATGATGCTTTAATTCGAACAATTAAACACTATGGTTCATTTTTATTAAGCATTGAGAGTTCAAGCTTTTCCACCAAATGGATATAATATGATTGTTTTTTCATTAAAAATGAGGAGCTGAGGTCATACCTTCAATTAACATGAAGGTCTTTCTTTCATTTATCAAATAGATAACATGTAAATGTAGTTGAGTGTAGTTATTTCCAGTGTTACTTTAATGGTGAAATTAATCTTGAGCTTGAAGGTGTATTGAATGGGCATATTGCACCTAATGGTTTTCATGTTGTTTGTTAGCCATTTATAGAGTTATTATATGATTTATAATTTTTTTCAACATTTTTATTATAAAAAAAAAATTACACTCTTATTGTTAGTAATGAATAATACGTGGATTCATACTATAAAAAATTATGAATTTTATTATAAAAGATAAATAATATTATGTATTTGATTATTATTATTTTTTTCTTATTGTTGATAACGAATAATACTTGGGTTCATGTTATGAAAAATTATGAATCTTATTATAAAAGCTAAATAATTTTATGTATTTGATTATTATTTTTATTTTTTATTGTTTATAATGAATAATACTTGAGTTCATGTTATGAAAAATTATGAATCTTATTATAAAAGATAAATAATTTTATGTATTTGATTATTATTTTTTTTGTTGTTGTACTGAAAAAAATAAGTGTGTATTTTATAATACAATACTGAAAAGATTGTAACTTCCATCCATCCCATATGTGAAGAATATATATATAATTTTTTCTTAATTCAAGAATTTTTAAATATTAAAAAATTTACATCTTAATTGCTTGTGGATCTCTCTTATTACTTGATAGAACATAATATAATCTCATTTAACCAAATTATTACAAATTTAATAATGTGATATGATAGTAGAGTTTACTTACACTATAAAAAGAGACAAAAAGAAACATGACAATAACCCATAATAAAACAACATACTAATCAGTTAATAATACGAATTATTAAAAAAAAAAACAATAATATATAATAAAATAACATGATAACCACATAACTAATAAAAATATAAAATTATTATTCTATAATTAAAATAAGGATTGTATATAAATATGTACAAATGGCATCTTGCAATTTTTTGTTCTTTAAATTATATTTCTGAATATAGAAATGGATTCAACTTGTTGAAAAATTCATAGTACACTCTTATTATATAGAATTAATAGCTCAAATATGCTATACAACAGTTAGCAAAATTAAACACAAAAATATCCTCTTAAAATTAAACCAAGACTTTACATAGAATTAATCACTCAAATATGGGATCTAACAATTTCTCAGAAAATTAAACAGAAAAATATCCTCCTAAAATTAAACCAAGAAGTTGCATAGAATTAATCACTCAAATATGAGATCCAAC
>JASDQU011375115.1:1775-16750 GCA_032191745.1 Picea mariana | reverse complement strand
TTCTCGTCAACTCTGCTTGCTTAGAGGAGGCTAACACATCATCTTCATTTCTGTTCACATGATGATGCACCTAGCACTTTGAGATTTCACACGTTCACCTTGTGCTCAGCGATAGGCACGCTCAACTCATTAGATCGCCTTTCCCACTGGATAATCATCTGGAGTTCTTCTCACTCTCTAAATGGAGGAGGTCATCTCTACGTTGCTAGCTC
Organism: Picea mariana; assembly: GCA_032191745.1. Lineage (NCBI taxonomy): Eukaryota > Viridiplantae > Streptophyta > Pinopsida > Pinales > Pinaceae > Picea > Picea mariana. Next base: position 16,538 of record JASDQU011375115.1, on the reverse strand, counting down.
TGTCTCAGGCAGGAACCACGTACCCTTGTTAGGGGCTTTCTCTCAGGTTTGTAAGCTGAGAGAAAGACTTCACATAGCTGCAATGATCCACACCTCACAGGTTTGTAAGCTGGAGAATGTCTCACATAGCTGCATTCATCAACAAAGGAAATGGTCAAGTTGAGTAAAGTAATACAAATCTAATGACCATAGTCAAGAAAATTGTTGGGGAAAACAAAAGGTCATGGGATAGTAAAATCAAATATGCATTATGGGAAGATAGAATAACTAAGAAGACTACTACAGGAAAAAGTGCTTTTGAATTGGTCTATGGTTTGGATGTTAGATTGCCAGTACATCTTAAACTTCCAGCATATGGTTTACTTCAAGATTTTTCCACAGAAAAGGATGCGTTTTAGAATAAGATTAATCAGATGATTGAGTTAGATGAAAGCAGAAGAAGGGCTTATGATCAGAGTTGCAGAAATCAGGAAAAGGTTAAAAGGGCATTTGATAAGTCAACAAGGCAGAGGGATTTCATAGTTGGGAATACAGTATTGTTGTGGGATAAAGACAAAGAAAAACCAGGCAAGCATGACAAGTTTGACAGTTTGTGGTTGGGTCCATATGTGATCCGGGGAATAGCAGGTCCAAATTCTTTCCACCTCAACCATTTGGATGGTGAGTCGATGAATATTCCAAGGAATAGGAAACAACTCAAACTATTTTTCAGATGATGAGCAACCTGGTGTCCAGAGGGGCACCCTTTGTAACGTATCTCTAACCTTTTTCCTTGATTCTTTCAGTTTTGTCATTAATTCATTTATGTATATAATTCATTGTATGGTAATTTCATTTATGTGATTGTTGTTAATAGCATTTCATTTATTTAATTATTGTTTTTATACATGTATTTATGTTGGATATTGGTGAGCACTTTGTTTTGTAGATTCTGAGGTTCTTGCATGCTCTCCTTCCAAAGAAAGATCCAACATACGTCTCCATGTGGAGCCAGATGTTGACCACCTATTTCAACTAGGGGTCAACGTCATGTATCATGAAGCTATGTACCATGTGGTACAACATATTTTGAAGATTTATGGCTCAACAGGGCAAATTTTGCCCCAACACGTCTTTCTATGTAATCGGAATGTCCGCTCCCCTGCGTGGGCTAATAATGTAATAGGTCAGCATGAGTCATTTTTTATGTTAGTTGCCTCGGACTTTGWCATTAGGGAAGTCCTTTCATCGAGCTTTTTTTTTCCTCGGGTAATTAATCTGGCCTAACATGCTATTTTAATTATCCTTGAGTTTTTAACTCACAATAATCCTCCATAGTGGTTAAAGACGTTTTAATGATCGAGCCCAAGGGGTGACTAAGGTCTAGGAATSTTGTAAATGACCATGCTAGACATCTTCTAGAGTTTTGCAGAATTCTGTTAAGTTTTGATAGTTTTTTTTTTTTAATTTATTAAAATTCTCCATTTAATGGAAATTTTAATTATTTTTGATATAAAATGTAAAAAATTGGTCTTCGGGGGTTTTKATAGGRGTGTGAGTACTCAAAACAAATGGCATATGACCCCCTACACCCTTGGACCAAGTTTCAACTCAATTGGACAAGTTTTGCTAGGTCATTGTCCATGAGGAGTCAGAGTCAGTCAAAAGTCAGGATTTAATTGGCTAAGGTAAAAAACCAAAAAATTGTAAAAAGGGAATAAAGTCACGAGAGAGAGTGGGAAAGGTTTCCTAACCTTTTTCTTAAGTTGGAAAAGTAATTTTCCACTTAAAGAACCCCCCCATGCTAAGCCAACAACTTAAAGTGATCACTCCCTAGCCAAAAGTGCGCCCCCCTTCTCATTAACTTGGCCAAAGTAAAAAATTAAAGCAAAAAGGTGGTCTAAACCCTAAGTGCGCCCCCCTTTGAGCCTAACTTTATGTTGGGTGAGTGGAAAAGGTGTTTTCACCCTTCTCCTCTCACCCCTCAAACCCTAAACTTGTCCCAAACCCTAAAAGTGTGCCCTCCTTGACTTTGTCCTCTTCTTTTGGATGAATTCCACTTGGAGCTCATTCAAGGGGGGTCTTTCCTCTCTCCCAAGTATAAAAGAATGCCCCCTCCTCATAGATCCATCTATTCTCATAGCAAGTTTATGTTGCCCAAATCTCTCCCATTCCTCTCTCTCTCTCTCTCTCTCTCATTGTAAATCTTGCTGCAAATATTTGCAACAACATTTTTCTTGCAATAAAAGGAAGCTTTGGAGGATATCTTATGTGCATTGGGAGTCTTCTTGATGTTGTTCATGGTTCTTTTGTGAGGTGATATTGCTGCTTTACTCTTGTGTATTTCTTGCTTACATTGTCGTAACTTGGAGATCCAAGCAAAGTATTTTGCTTGGAAGAATTTATAGTAGTATTACTATTTGTTTTGTGGGTTATTTTTATAGAATTTGAAAAGTATTTTACAAGTTCTTTAGATGTACTCACTTCCTTGTTGGTTTTGTAGAAAGTATTCACTTATTTGCAGGTCACTAAAGGGTTTGAAGAAATGAATTTCAGATCTGGAAATTTACTTGTTTAACTATCCAAAGCCTCCAATAATTTTCTGTTATCATTTCTATCTTTCCTATTCACTTTAAAACAATTTTCTGTTCTGAAATAGTCATTTTGAATTCATATTTTCTCTTCATATTTTTACTCTAAAATTTTTTGTTTTATACACTAACAGAAATTAATAAGTTTTTTGAGTGTTTTGCAACATTTACCAGCAAGCTTTGCTTGCTGTTTTGTGCAGACTCTTGCCAGGTTAAGGGGAGGTGCTGCCCATTTTGGGCCTCAAAACACTCAAGGAAATCCTCCTAAAGCTTGGGTACCAAACCCCCTTCTTTCTATCTTCTTCTAAGATATTGTAAGCAACCCAAGAGAGTCTCTTGGGCTTGCTTTCTCTTTACCAAAGTTAAAAATATGATATTGTAACCTAGTTTAGTATTGCCCACACCTTGCAAAGTGATTGACTATGCCAATCCATGCAATATTGTGAAGGCTAGATCGGTTTTTAATTTACTGTTTTGCATTTTATTGTTTGCCCCACTTCTCACATAAAGAGAAGGTTGTGTGTCTAGTTTAATTTTTTCATTAAATTATTCTTTTACATTTCACCAACCTTGGCACAAAATCGGTAGGCTTGTCCTCCTCCTTGTGCCATTGTTGTGAGGTTGTAAAGTTATTTACATTTTTTCACACCTTTGTTCTTAAGATAAAGTTGCGTGGCTAGGCAATTGTTTATTTCGTTTCAAGTTATTTAATTTATTAATTTTCGCCCACACCTTGCATTGTGTTTGGCTCTGCCAACCTTGCAATATTGTGAGGCTAGAGTATTTTATTTATTTTGGAAAGTAATCAAACTTGTGCTCCGCCTTCTGCCCCATATTCCCTCCCCTTGCCACTTCGGTGGATCTTGGGTAACTAAGAAGGGGCAAAAGGACTGTGTGGCTAGTCTAATTAGGCACTCAATCCACTCATTGTTTCAACCACCAAAATAGAGTGACTTGGGAGGCTACAAGGGGTTGAAGTCAGGGACGGCTTCACGGTGCTACATGTCCTCCKTGTTTGAGCRCCCAAGCATTCTGSATCTGACCTGTGCAGCTAGGGAAGGACCTTGCTTGTCCTTCTTCTTGAGCACCCATCATTTCCTTTTGGTTGAAAGGATAGGGATTTGGGGCAGTCACATAGTCTAAGMTTGTATCTCTCACACTTTAATTCCCCCTAATTCAAGAGAGACTTAAAATCTATTAAAGTCAACCTACACACTACATTCACAACACTTGCACTTTCAAGTTCAGTTATCTTTTTTTCCAAGTTGTGCCATTTTATATTCAAGCATTTTACTTTCCATGCGTTTTGACTTTCCAAGCATTTTCAATTTCAAGCTATCTCTTTCATTATGAATATTTACATGTATTGATGCTTCATTGTTTATTGGGTTGATGGTATTCTTTATTCATTTGGATACAGTTGTTTAAAGTTAGAAGTCATTTCATTGTTAAAATCATTGTGTAAGTAATTGATGTTGTATTTCATTTTGTAGATATCTTTTGTAATTATGCAAGTAATCTTTGGGTATATTTTAGGCACTGGTTTGTTTGTTTTATTGTAAAGAAAAAAGGTTTGTTTGTTGTTTAAAAGTTGCATTTGCATTGTTTGCTTGTCATTGGGTTGGGAATCCTTAAATAAAAACCAAATTAACTCCTAGATCATTAATTCAACCTTAACATAATTAAATAGGGTCTGCCCCCCTTGGCTTCCCTAGGAGTGAGCCTAGACGGAAGAAGTCCATATCAAGGTGACAATGGGTTTGGACCAGTGTTACTAGAACCCGACTGGAACCGGTAAAACTGACCGGTCCGACCGGTTCACAGGGCTTACCGGTTCAAATCAGACATTCAAACCGCTTTTGACCGGTTTTGTACGGAACCGGTTTTTCCGGTTTTTTTCCGTTTTTTTTTTTAATTTTCCGTACGGCTGGAAAAGTGAGGGGATTTGCAAAGTTTTTAAAAAAAGTAAAAAAAAAGAGACTCAACCAACAACTTTTGACAATGAAGACCTTTTCTGGATGGATTTGGATCCCCAGGGCCCATACACATCAAGAGAATGTGTGCACTGATGTTGCAACTGTATCTTTGCCTTCTGGACCAGGGGAATCAAGCCAGGCTCGGAATCCCTCTATTGAGTCTACTCATGTTGAGGATGTAGATGATGACTCTGAGTCTGAGTCTTAGTCCGAGTCTGAGTTTTAGTATGCAGATTCAGACTATTAGATTGTGTAGTCTCTAGACTCTCTACTCTCTAGCCTCTAGCCTAGACTCTAGAGTTATTTTTGGACTTTATAGGCCATTTAGAGCCTTTTTGATGATGTATTTTGATTTAGAATCTAGATATTAATAATACATATGACTATGGAGTGCACTTGCCACTTACTGTTAGTGTTATTTTGGTTTTATACAATGTTACTTGTTATATATATATGAGAAACTTTGCAAATTTTTGTATTCTAGTTTGGCTTCACATGGATGCACATCAATATGTATTTTTTTTTCAAAATTTGAATATTTTATGTATTTTTAGTGACCGGTTTTTTGATCCGGTTTTTTTCTGGTTCCGGTTCGATTCTGGTTTTTTGGGTCGACCGGTTCAATGACCGGTCCGGTTCTGGTAACCTTGGTTTGGACTTAGGCTTGTGCATCCAAGGACACACCAAGTGGGTTGGAGACTTCTCCACGTTAATAGGTGTGTATAAGGATGACAACATCGTGTTCAAGTCACCCTCACATGGATATCGCTGTGTCCATTTTTTCATTGGAAATCCGGTACCTAAGATGGTCACTGTTCTCCGCATATTTCTATCATTCTCGGCTTATGTTCGCTCGAAATCTGCGACCTGAGATGTATACTACTACATCATCTTAGGGAAGTTTCCCAAATGTTTACATTAGGGTAAATTTATATTCCGTTATTATATCTTTAATATATGTTATATTGCATATTTAAACTATATATAAATTATATATATATATATATATATATAATCGAATTTAATGACGAACTTATCAAAAAAAAAATTGAAGGTGAATTTTTGTTGAATTTCATGGATGTCGAATTCGAACACGAACACAAACCAGGTGACTATGCTTGGAAGGTTGTTCCTTGTGAGAGGATGTTTCTTTCTAGGGAGCTTGAGGTGGATGAACTACAAGCAACCATGAGAGATCTCAAGAATGAAAAATCTCCAGGTGTTGATGGTCTTCTGGTGAAATTGTACAAGTGTAGGCCTAACATATTTGAAAATGTGCCAGGAAGCTATCTAGAGCAAGTGTATCAGAATTGACTGAACTTGACCAAAACCCCGTTTGTTTGGACCAATTTGGGGTTTTTTTAGTTTGCGTTAGTCAACCAAACAAAATTTGACTTGTTCCTCTTGCACTCGGTCAAACCATTCAAATTGGCTAGTTTTGTGATAGTGCGATCCCACACACAAACCCCCCCACAAAAAAAAATTGAAAAGCACAAACCTTAAAGCTATCCTAAAACCTAATTTGCATCTATTTAATGATGCCCCTCCATATTTGCCTCTCACCCTTATCATTGTTTATTTGTGAGCTTCTGAAGATTGACATTTGTAGTATAGAGTGTTCATTCGAGAATCCACACTATTCTTGTGCTGATTTAGAGTGTTACTTAGGTTGATTCGAAGAGCTTCTTGGGCTAATTCAGAACATTGATTTGGAGAGTTGATTGGAGTGCTTCTTGGGCTTTTGGAGCTTCTCTTTTTCTGATTTGGCTCTGTTGTTGGAGCGGATTCAAAGTTTTTTGGCTGATTTGGAGACGATTCAAAGTGCAAATTTGGAGTTTATGAAGGTATGCACAAATTTGCTGATTTTTTTCTTTCTTTCTAGAAATTAAGGGTAAGATTCCACTTTCGGATTTGTTTTCACTAGTAGAGTAATTGCCATGGCTCCCAAAGAGGAAAGGGGCCTTGCATGGAACTATTGCCAAGTGTTTGGGGGGAAAATGGTATACAAGCATTGTCCAAAAAAAAAGCCAGTGGGGGGTACATAGGCCGAAACAACACTTAGCACATGTAACATGAAATTAAACATTACTTAAAATCTTCGCTTGAATTAAGAGGCGAGATGCAAGATTCTATTGAAGGCTATAAAGTAGACAAAGCTAAGAACAGATGGATACAAAAGGAGATCGAGAGAATTGGATTTGTACATGATAGTGAAAAATCTAGTTTTGAAGGCTCATCTAATCTTGCTAGGGATCCCTTTAGAGTTCCAATGTATCCTTTCAGATAAAAGAGGTTGATTATGAAACAGTTGATCCTAAGAGGCAAAGGGTTGACTCTTTATTTATACCTCGTGCCATCCCTGGTTCTCAATCTGCCACTGATAGCAAATGGAAGAAGCAAGAAAAGGGACCCATTTGGGAATGCATGGGTAGATGGTGGTATGATGTAGACATACCTTTCACTGTTACCAACTCCCCTTATTATCAATGTATGATAGATGCTATAGATTCACGTGGTTCAAGCTTTAAAGGCCTCGGTTGTCATGATATCAAGGGGCACTTTTACAAAATGAGGTTGAAAGAGTAAGAGAATACCTCATGGAATTTAAAGAGTCATGGAGTAAACTAGGTTACTCCATCACGTTTGATGGATGGATTGATTGAAGGTCCTGTACCATTATTAATTTTCTCATTTCTTTCCAGTAAGGAGCTAAGTTTCTTAAATTTGTGGATGCATGCTATCAGGCGAAGGATTCATAGTGATTATTCTGTCTTTTGGATGAGGTAGTTATGGAAGTGGGGGTGGAGAATGTTGTTTAGGTCATCATTGATAAAGCTTCTAACTATGTTGCTTTAAGTTGTTGGAGGAAAAGCACTTCCATGAGGATTACACTATTGGTTGCTTGGATAATACACAAGGAGCAACCTAGATTTATTAAGAGCAGATTTCTTCTTGATAATCTTATAACTGCTTGGGAAGGACTAGAGTGGGCCCGACAGTCTGGCTAAAAGTGTTTCTTTTGGAAATTGACTTTGATAAGTGCATGACAAAATTGAATGGGACTTCATCCTTAACATGTTGGATTGGTTGGGGTTTGGATTTTTTATTAGAGGTTAATGATGTGCCTCTTTTTGCAAGCAACACTCTATTTGACAAGGTTTCTGTCTTGCACCCTATCTTTATGTGCTTTTAGTGGATGCCCTCGGTTATCTGTGGGACGGTACTAGGTTGCAAATGCAAATAAGAGGTATATCCTTCCTTGGAGGTAATCGACTTCTTAATGTCGACTCCGTGGATGATTTATGATTTAACCTTGAAGCTTGAATTGGCTCGACAACTATGGAAGGTACTATTTTATGGTTGGACACTTTTTGTAAAAGTTGGAGATGTTGTTATTGAGCAGAAACCAAAGGTTGTTCTTGTTGGCGAGGATGACCATCATTAGTTGAACCATAAATGGAAGTTTATTAAACTTTGATCATTCAGTATTTCAAAATCTCATTTGGTGTGCATATTTTTCTTGTTGATTGGTCGAGGTGGATCATGGCCAAGTTTGAAAAGAAACCTCAAGCTTGGAATTATTTCGATCTTTCTCTTGTGGGGAAGGGTTTTATGTTGGAAAGGATTTTAGTAGTCGAGCACATCTATTATTCCTCTTGTCTTTTCCCTTCTCAAGTAGCTTACAAATGGTTGGAGTGTGTTCTTAGAAGTTTTATTTGGGGCAAGTAGGGGGTTAAAAGGGATTCCTTTGTTAGCTTGGGATGTATGCACTGTACCAAGTGATCTAAGGGGTTTGGGCCTCCCTAACATTAGAGTGCAAAGGTTGGCTCTTGTTGGTAAATGGGTAGTATCCACAATGGAGGGGGATGCTCATTGGAAATTATTAATTTGGCACTAGATTCAATAGGGTCAACACATTCAAAGTATTAAAGGTCCCTTTCAACGATGTTGCATAGTTGGGAATGCTCATGGTTGCATGATTTTAGGTTTTGCCTTGTTGAAGAGAATGTGGGCTTGCTTGGTAGGTTGTTTATCATTTTTTTTCTTTGTAATTTCAGGGACTTGGGATGTTTGGTATTTGGCATCATGATCGATTTCGACATTCCAGTCCTCTAGTTGTCATTATTGATTTCAACATTCCTTAGTGGTCATGATGTGATGTCCTGTTCCCAAGAATAGCCTCAGCAGGGAGTGACTTAGTAGTCTATCTGTTCCCGTAGACTATAGTCAGGCACAAACAGGTAACAAAGGGAGAAATAAGGGTGAATAAATGGCTAAACGATGAATTAAGCCAAAAAGCATAGGAAAAGTCACTTAAGCCAAAGTCAACGGAGAAATAGAAGAAAAAGGTGTTAAGGGGGACTTAATTAATTATTCACATTCGACTTAGGAGAAAAGGCACCTAGCTTAAGCAATGTCAACGACAAATTAGATCGGTGGAGGTATAAGAAGAGGAATTCGACCTAATTCCTCATTATCTTTGATTTGAGAATTGAGAAACAGGTTCCAGAGGAGGAAGTCGACCTCATCATATGTTTTGTGGATTTTTGGAGGAAACCACCACCACTAATCGGTTTTGGTGTTGGAAGACACACCCTAGCCTATTGGAAGTACCATCCAGGTATTTCACCATGCCATATCAGTGATCTACAGACCCAGTTCAGTCAGTGTGCATTGCAGCCAGTGAGGGCGCTAGGGTTTGAGAGACATTTTTGTGTAGCTGGACGAGACTGGAGCAGATCTCGCCATATCCTTTCGACCCAATTGAGAGGGAGAGAGGGCGCTTCTTTTGAGCCATCATTCATCAGATTCCAACGAAGGAATCTCCTTGCGCGCATTAGGCAACCAGGAAGTGCACAACACTTGGGGAGGTACATTGAGGGTTCCAGAGAGTTCACCAAGTCAGATTCGGGGAAACCCTCCCAACCCATTACAGAGGAGACTAGGGTGCTCATTTTGAGACAGGTATCATGAGATTCCGATGGTGGAATCATCGGGGCACATTGCTAGATCCCAGGAGGTGCGCAAACCCCCAAGGTGTCCCATCCGGGGTACATTCCGAGCTCCGGTGAGAAGATCTTCCGTTTGTCATATATCAGGAGGATCTTAGAGGCTAGGGAACACAATTTGGACAATTTTCAGGCCGATTGAACGAGTGTAGCCACCAAGGCGAATTTATCTTCATTTGCAGCGACTGTCGTGAGCTTCCGAGGTTGCATGCAACCGATCTACCTGTGCATGTACAGATCCATTCACATCTTCTGATCACGGGTATTTTATGTTAGTTTGCATTGTATTCCAGTGATGATCCATGAGATCTAGCTGATGATTAGTTTTTTGCTTTCTGCATGCTAGTTGTATTTCTTGCTATTTCACATAATACATATTATTGAGTTGTGTTGTCCTTTATTACTCGCATGCATGATATAATTGTAAAACATCATCTATCTGAACACACACATGCAAAATCACCAAGCATGTTAAGACAAAGAAACTAAAACGCATCTAGAAACCCCCATAGTATCAAATCCGAGAGCCAAAACATTAGTTTCAGTAGAGCATATCCAGATCCACTGGATTAGGGATATTTCACATGATTGGTCTAGGTTTGTTGGCAAAAGATAGGCTAGGAAAGGTCTCTTCTTTTGGAAGGATTTGTGGAATCATGATCACCAACATGGCACACCTGGTGTGCTTTTCATTGAGCTCGCAAGCTTACTTGTTCATATAAAGCTATTTTTGAGGGCATTTGTTGCATGATTCCCAAAGAGTGTCTTTTAAAATGCCATTAAATGGGTCCAGTCTGTTATAGAGGGATTGGAGATGGAGGAACGAGAGCTGTTTTATATCTATGTGACCAAGGACCTTTATGATATGGTAAGGCATGTGTTTGACACTGTTCCCTGCTTGAACAAATTGTGGGGGGTGAGGAATCGTGTTACATGTTGGTTGTGGAGGTGCCAATTCATTTGAAAATCAAATCCTGTTTTAACCACAAAGGTTGTTGGTAGCTTTTGCTTCATAAAGGTTGGTTGTTAAGAGTAGGCTTTACAAAGCTGGTGTGATAATTGCTAGTTGTGTTCTCTATGGTAAGGATGACCGATTTAGCATGTTTTTTGGATATTTCAATCTACCAAAATGTTTTGGGCATGGTTTCAAGATGAATTTCTCTTCCTTTTCGCTGTATTTCTCTCGTGGAAAGGTCCTCTCCTATGAGACACTTGGATGGTTAGGGACAATTGCAGATTCTTGTGGCACTGATTTTGGTTGATTACAATTGGCTTTCTATGAAAACATTGGTGCAAAGTTACTTTTCAAGAGGATCCCTCCCCTTTTAGCTTAGGCAATTTGAGGAGCTTCAAGTAGGAGTTGGCCTTGCTTGTGAGAGTCAAACTTGTGTTTTCCATTGATATGTTGAGTGACTTCATCTTCATGTGCATGCTCATATGCTTGCGTTTTCGGCCTTTTTAAGGTGTGATTTTCCCAGTACCTTTGTTGTTCATGTGTTGTAATTCTCTTTCTTCCATGATGTACTTATTTATTTCATGAAGCAATCAATATTTGCAACATTTCAAAAAAAAGGATGGGAAATATTTATGCAGAAGAACTTGAGAAACATTGGTTCTTGCAAAGACTATCTGTGGTGTTGGTGGTTGTTGTAAACTTTATTTGTGAAATTGATTGTTTTTATCTATGTGATGTAATGGGTCTTGCTAGTTGTGAATTCCAAAGTGAGTTATTTTATATTTCTTTGCTGCTCTTTACTTCTACTTTCCTCTTGTGAGATATAGTCTAAATTAGTAGTGTGCTTGTCATAACAGTAGCCTTTGCTGTATTAGTTTCGTTGATTCCTAATATACATATATTATTAATAAAGTTGATGCTCAAATTAAATTTGGGATTGCAGCATGACAGGGAAGGGAAATTGACCCACTTTGGCCTTTTGCGTCTAGATCCTCACCACTCTCTTTAATTGCAAAAAAGAGAAATGAACCAAAAAACAATCTCACACAAGACATAATACAAATTATGATAGAATGCTCAAAATGGTCTACTCATTTTCATTAAGAAGTGTAACATAGTTCATATACATGGGTTCTAGAATATCTTAGACTTACTAGTCCTTGCCTTCCTTCTGAAGATCAAACACCTCGCACGTGCTCTGCCTCAGGACATGATCTCTACACTCTAGGACTCTTCTCCTTGACCTTGAGATCCTCAATTTCGAGAACTACTATTGCTTCCTTGTATTCTTCCTCTGTAGGCATCCAATCAGTCCAATGCTACTCTTCTTTCTTCAGAAACCACTCTCCTTGCTCTAGTTCTAAGCCTTTCTTTGCTTGCTTCACCACAAACTTTCTTGGAGCCAACCCTTGGCAACTCAGGGCAACTTCTATGGGAATCAACTCAACCTTGCAGACCAACTTTCTTCTCTTTGAGGCCAATTTGATTAGTTACGGGCTGCACTGCTTTATCCTCCATCTTCATGATTCGTGGGCTTCCAACAAACTCAACTGCTTGGCCACAACAATTTCATCTTCTCTTTTGCTTGGTTTGATGTCCTTGCCATGTCATCAGTCTTTTGGCTTTCTACCCCAAACTTCTAATCTTCTTTTGTGCACACAACTATTTGTCTTCTCATGTGCACGCTGCTTTGCACCTTTTGTTTCCTTTGCATGCCCACTTTCACCTTGTGCATCCATACTTGCGTCTCATTTCATACTCTGACTTTATTAATCATTTTCTTTGCTGCTTCGAATAGACATACATCTAGATGCTTCTGCATCACATTGTTAACATTCTCATTTCCATGCTAGAGCTTGGTATGGTCAAGTTTTCTATTGGGGATGTCTCTTGGGCATTTTAAGTTGAGAATGCCATGTTATTTCTTAACTCTTTGTTATTTTGTAGCTTTATAGAAGATATGATAAAAGTGAAAGCATTATATTTTAGTTGTGTATTTTGCACATGTGGACTAATATGTATTTTACCCATGGATCACTGAATCATGTTTGCGGTTCCAATGGAAGTTCTTGCAATCTCATTTTTGTAAGCAAGTTGTTTTAAAATAAATTTGATTGCTGCACAATATTTTAATTGTTATTTCTGTCTGCATAAACCTTACAAAACTGCCACTTGTGGCTTTATTAATCGAACTACTGGAAATATAGTTTTTTTATAATGTCTAATGTGCCTTGTCAATGTAATATCTGCACATCCATTGTATCTTCCAATTTTATGAAATTAACATCTAATCTACATCTCTACATCTCTGGAGATTGGTTGATTAGAATTTATGGGCCACAGATGTCCATCCTCTTTTCCATGTCTCCTATTACATTGCTTGATTGTCTAACACTTGGTTGTCTTTGTTGTTCTTTCAGAGCATGGACAATCCTTAAGGGACAAAAGTATCATCATCAGTAGGCCTGCCTCATTCATTTTACTTTTTTGGTTCGACTCTTATGTTGTAGAATATTTGTTTCGTTGTACATTTAATTAATTGTGAAATGACATTTGTGCTATATGATTTAGTCATTTGGCATCGTTCACTCCACACTTATGTTGTAAACTTTGTACTTTATGATTGTGCGACACATATGGCTGTTATGTTCAGTATTGTTTTCGTCTGATATAAATCTCGTCTTATAAATTTGGAGCTGCTACGCTGTTATATTACTCTAGCTACAAGGCAAATAGTCAATACAATTTTTTGTGGTTGAGGAATATATGAGTGTGTTAGAACTTAGAACCAGTAGTTTCTTGATTTCACATGCTACAAACTTTGTTCCTGCCCTATCGTGTTGTGATTCTTAATGTTCTTGGATTTGGATTCCATTGAACCTATACTACATTACGAATGGTACTTGAATCTTTAGATCTCTTGGTGTATCAAGACCCTTATTTAAATAATTAATTTCCAGAGGTTATTATATTGTTATATTTGAACTCAGTCTGCCTATTCTTAATTGTACTTTCTGCTTAACTGCCTCTTCTTTCCTTGCAGTTTAGTTTGAAGCTACTATGTTCAGGGCGAGTTTACAAAGTGAGGTAGTATCTTCTTGAAATTTTATTCATTAGTAGAGCTTGTTGAAAAGATTCTTATTCGTCATCTGGGAAGTGCTGGGATGTTGCCCCTCATAATTAATTTTTTTCAGCTCATCGTGATGGCAATATATATTGGATTTCCTTTTGGATGTCGAATTCAAAATCAAGCTGATGTCCGTCAGACTTATTCTTTTGGTGCCATAAAACTCTGAATCACTTTTCCTTCTATGGTAGTACTTTACTACAGTCATAAAATCTGATAGAAAAGCATGTACACTTGCCTCAAACTATGTCAGAAATATGACACTAAAAAAACGGATAGTAGGCAAAAACTGTTAAGAGAAGAGAAATTACAAAACTGGAAAAATTGTCATGGCATTACAGAAAAGGAAAGGAGGAAAATAATAGTATGCCATACTAATTAAAGAACAAAACAATCTCAAATATTTCGGATGATGACATGATACAATTTAACTATCAATTTGAGTATGAGATCTAAGGAGAAGGCTCACCCATGGTCAAATCTTTCATAAAACAGACAAATATCGGAAATGCACAATATGACAAACTAGCCTTGATTATGTGACATCGGTCCCACCCTGTGGTTGATAGATGTTGGCCTGCTTTACTAGTACAATGCAGTCCCCAATAGACTAGCAGGAAATGGAGAAGTATTTGATGTGTTCACTAGTGAACATTACCATATAAGTTTACATTTAAACTTAATTTAGATAAACTACTACGAAAAGTACATTGATATGGAGGAATGGGATTGGTTACCAAACAGATCTTGAGTTTAAGTTAAAAGGATTCGACATAGTAATCAACCTGAAGACTTTGGAGACTGAAGTTTATGAACTTTGGACAGTTTGGGCCTGGTTGCCTCTCCTAACCCAACATCTAGAATAATTCAATGAGCATGTCGAACTTGTCGAAACACATCTACTGTTTTGCCGAATGTAAACTAATAAACTCATGTCAAGTGAGATGATCGAGGTTGCAAATTTCAACCCTACCAATCCATGGCATTGCTTCTGATTCTCTGGATCGAAATTTCAACTTTGGTTGAGAGGTTAGTCACCGGGTTCAATGATATTTTTTCCAAAATATTTACATTTGTGGAGTCTCAACCATGGTGATTAAATTCCTTGGACTGGGGACTTTAATTG
>JASDQU011375113.1:0-24493 GCA_032191745.1 Picea mariana | reverse complement strand
TTTTTAGTTTTTAGTTTCATGCTCATGTTGTTATTTAGTTCTTGTTTAATTCTTGTCCATACCTTTATTGTTTTCTTTCTAACCTTTTGCATTACAGCTGTCATGACTAGAAGAGCCCAACTAGGCATGTAAGTGCTCACTTTTTGCTCACCCATTGACGAAAAGAGCACGAACAATCATGGAGGTGAATTTGAAAACTGTGAATAAAAGAATGGGACAGTTCACAACGCCAATATGAAAACCAGTTAAAACCCCTTTCTCAACCTTCAAACAGGATGGAAACTCTCATGGAGTACCAAGTGGATATAGGATTGATGTTGATGCCTTTGAATTTTCATAGGGATGTTTGCAATTTGTCTAGCTTCCAAACCTCCTCTTCATCCAGTCAACAGCACCAGTTCGTAGTGCTTGTCTACCAATTCCTAGTGCCTGATTCAAACAAGAATTGCATACTTCGAGGAGACTGTTAGGATATCCAATGTCATGATCCATGAAAAATTGGTTAAAGATGGTGTTGAAAAAAATGAAATATCCTTTGTCATGGTTCTTTAATTTGCAATGATCACAGATGAAAGCATGATGTACTTAAAGTACGTTGCAAACTCACCTAGTGAGTTGGAAGTGCATACACCCGAATCTGACCTGACACTTAAATGAATAAATGATGACAAAGAGAATCTTATGTACAACATGGAGGTGTGACATGTCAAGGTAATGATGTAAGGATCAAAGGTGTGACTCAAAAACAAAACCAAAGTGATTCTCTTTTACCCCTACAATTCTATGTGCTAACACCTTCCAAAGTCACGAATGGGCGACATGATGCTAGAAACTTCAAGAATCCCTGGATAAAACCACCCAAACCAACTCCTTCCACTGCACTATTAGTCCTGTCAAAATATTAGAAAAAAATATTAAAAGTGGGTAAACGTTTTCTACAAATAGTAAAAATAACTAGTTTTAGCATACCAATTGATTTTTTAACCCACATAGTGCATTTTGGACCAATTTTCCCATGATATTCAAGTGCCGATTGCGGGAGCTACGAGCGACGGAATTGAAAACCATCTGTATCAAGCAAGTATTATTTCCCTCCTCTTCATTTCTAGTGAACTAGAATTTTAAATTAGGCCTCATTTTTTAAGTTTTTTAAGGCACAATTTAGGAATTAGGGTGTACGCAGGTTGTAGATCATTGGGTCACGTATATGGAGGCATGTACGCAGGAAAGGCAAATAAAACCTACGTATATGCATCCCTACACATGACTGTTACCACAACATCCCTCGTACAAGCCCACAAATTGGTTTTTTAAATAATTTTGACTCAAAAATGGAACTCTTCTTGCAAGATGGTATTTGAATGGAGAGAAAGAGAGCACGAGGAAGTTGATGTTTTAGTTGAAAGAGATCTACGGGGCTAATTAGCATTAAAAATATGTGGTATTTACAAGTTTTGGGCTCTCAAAGGGATGAGGGCTCAAATGATATTGCTCCAAATGCTGGTGAACTTTTGGGATCCGTATACAAAAGCCTTCAACCTGGATGGGAAGCCAATGAGAATTGAAGTCGAGGATATCTATTTCCTTACAGGATTGTCTCTTTGAGATGAGGTGGTGAACCTCAAATCCTGGGGAGATGGGAGTGGCATGAAAATAGAGGAATACATTGCCACTCACTGTATTGTAGGCAAAGAAAAGGTAGGGATCCAGCTCCCCATTGGGGCAATCAACAACTTGAGTTTGAAGATTGTTGTTCTTGCACTTACTCAAATCATGGAGTCAGCCTCATTGCTTTAGGAATCAATGAAACTGATGTTCTATTCAGTGGAGTGATTATGATCCACAGTTTATGATTGGTGCACATCACTACTAGATAACATGTAGATCCAATTGACACACTGCAAATGGGGTAGGAAGAGGAACTTCGAGTTTGCATCTATCTTGTGTAGTTTTTTCTTTGAGTGGGTTCTAATATTGAGCCCTAGAGTTGATATTCTTCCACATAGACAGTGCGATCCATCCATGTCATGGTGGACCGAGGTGATGAGGCAGTTGTGATGTGGTAGGTTGCCAACCCACTACATAAATGAGTTCTTCTTCTAGTGGCATCGACATGTGATAGCCCTAGATGACTACTCTTATGCAGGGATCGACTTCAAAGGATATCCAGACATTCCATTTCAACCAGGCTCCCTCTATGGTGATATAGGTATGAAACAATTTTCAAATATATTTCATTTTTTTTGTGTTTTTCAAAAAGAATAAAAAAAACACAAATATTTTTGGATGATGTCAAGTATTTTAACAAAAATGATTTGTTGTATAGATGTAGTTCCATGACGGCCAAATGGATTCCCATGAATCCAGAGGAGGAACCGAGGGGATGATCCAATAGGAGGAGATGTAGAGAGAGTGCTTCAAAATGTGCAGGGAAACTTGTCTTGTTTGATGCACAGGATTCCCATGGTTCAGGTAGAGGATCTGCCAGAGGTGATGCAACGACAGGTGGTGGGTGTGCCTCGTGCATGGGTGTGACTCTTATAGTGTCTCAAAAACACCATAGTATGCTATCATGACACACATCCAACACCACAGGCATAGATTTTATGTTCATTGTATCGATCGAATGTATATGTATTTTGAGGGTGTGAGCCCCAATCTTTTACTATGACAACATATTTTTGGAGAGATTAAATATATAAAAAACCTTAGTCTTCAAATTTACTTATGTTACAATGTGTACATTGATAAATGTGTTTTCTTTAATTTATTTATCTGAAAAATGACAATCTAAAACATAATTATCATATGCATCATATACATAATTAGAACTTTTGGATATGTGATTATAAGTAATAAAATCAAAATGTCATTCCAAAATTTGTACCTACAGGAATCATCGAAGTAGAGTAGGATCTCGTACATGATAATTGTCGTTCAACTGGCATACTACTAACTGGGATTCCAGGAGAACCTCTAAATACCAAACACCATGTGAAATGGCGTCGCATAAAATCTCTATAACGATGTTATATTCAGCTACATTATGTGTTGATGGCCCTAGAAAAACGCAACCTAAAGAAACCATTTGATCCTCGGGTGAGTAAATGAACCAAGCGATAGAAGCCAAGTTCTGTGTATGATGACTAGAGCCATTTGTGAATCCTAAGTAAACCAAACACTCCATTAACATCTTCCAAACCAGGGAAAACTCGATAAGCAATCTGATGATGCAAAGGAAAATATATATATACACTAAGATACACTAGTATACAAATATTTATGCTCGAGCTTGGGGCTCAAGAATAATATATTTTCAAGTAGAGCCCATTTCTAGGTTCATCCATCATATTCCCTTCATAATATTCCAATTCATAGGATCATTTTTCTAAAACACGTCGCACGATATAAGTACTGTGCCACATGGGGTTGAACTTTCCTGCCCCCAGTGGTTCTTTGGATTGATCATACAATAGGACCAATTCATCCTCAACGTACTGTTGAGGACAAACAAACTTATCATTATGGACCTTGACACGTCATTTATTCACTTCGATAGTCATAGAGGCATATCGATGTTGCTCATTTAGGATCTCTAGGTGTATGAGGCGTTATTTGAGATCGAAAGTGTCGGGTAGGAGCTTAATTGCCAATCTAAGGGAAGGGATTTCACATTCAATAAGAAGGATCAAATCCACACCATGTACTAACTAAAAAGGAGAAAAACTAGTGGAAGTCTTAACCGAGGTTCAGTATGCTCAAAGTTTTGGGCAGTAAGATTTTCTTTGGCTAGCAGTTTTATGCAAAATGATGTTGAGAGACTTGTTCACATCCTCTACTTGTCCATTTTCCTAGGGATAGTAAGTGGAAGAATGACCATGTTTAAAACCTAGTTTTGATGCTAACTCTTTCATCATTTCATTCTGAAAGTGACTGCCATGATCAATGACAATATCCCTCGAGATTTTGAACTGGGCTATAATTTGATCGAAAACAAAAAAATGATGCAGTCTTACCATCATATTTAATCATAGGCATGGCCTATTACCATTTAGTAAACTAGTCTATGACCATGATAATATGTTGATTCCCCCCAGTCGACGCTGGGTTGCAGTCCACAAAATCTACCCCCCACTTGGTGAAGGGACTGACAATGATGATCGGGTGAAGAGGGGTTGGATGTGAGTGCATCTTATGAGTGAACACCTGGCAAGGGTGACACTTATTGACCACTTCGACACAATATTTAAAAATATATGGCCAAAAATAACCAGCGCGTAATATTTTTTGGGTTGTCGCAAGCCCAAATAGATGACCACCATAAGCCCCACTGTGACAGTCATTAAGAAATGAATCATCATCTTCATGATTCAAGTAATGACACAAGATATTATCTATGCCTCGGTGATACAAAGTGTCGTCGATGATAAGGTAGTTTTTATCTTGATACCGTATATGCCATCGATCGTCTCTTGATAGATGCTGAGAGAGCTTCAAGGTTTGAGGATATATCAAAATATCTTCATACCAGGGGCCTGAAGACGAGATAAGGAAAATATTTTCATCCAATAATGAATCGACATGAATGACATCCTCATCTAATCAAGGGAAGTCCAATATTAACTCAAAAAAAACTAGCAATTTATTGGATTTCGCCGAAGCAAAATCAAGGTCAAAGTCTTGCAAAATGAAAATCCATTTATTGTATTTCCTCCCTATGATACATCTAGTAAGGATGTATTGAGAAGGATTGACATGAACAACTACAGTAGTTTTTCAAAGAAATATATAATGTCGCAATCTTTGAACCACATGTATGAAAGACAAAACTAGCTTCTCAACATGAGAGTACTTGAGTTCAGGACTGACTAAATTTTGACTAAGGTAGTAGACAACATGTTCATGGAGCTCATCACCCTCTTGAACTAAAACCATACCAACCGTCCCTTCAGACGCGATGATACAAAGCAAGTAATATTTGTTGTAGTCTGGAGGCTTCAGCAGAGGCATCAATACCAAGTTTTTATTAAGAGAATTGAAGTATTCCTAGTCTCTCTCATCCCATATAAAAAAAGTGTCCTTCTTTAAGAGATGCATGAAACCATTAGTAATATTTTCATAGTTTACTATAAACTGACGTAAGAATTTATCTTTCCCTTGTAAACCTTGAAGCTGACAAATGTTGCACGGGGGAGGAAATCAAAATATCTCCTCAACCTTTAAAGGATCCACCATGATCCCAGTCTTAGAAACTAAGAATCCTAAAAGACGAACCAAACTAACACAAAGGATGCACTTATGAGGGTTTAAAAAAATGTGAAAATAGAGACATCTCTCAAAAACTAGTTGAAGGTGGGTAGAGTGATCCACTCTCTTACTAGAGTGAGTAGGGAGATCATCAAGGTAGGCTTCGACTATATGATTGAGATCGTGAAAAGATAAGGTCATGGATTGTTGGAAGGAAAAATAAATGACATCTTATGTTGATCCTCGAGTTTGATCTGAATTTGGTTGTATCCTGAAAATCCATCCATAAAAGAAAAAACCTCGCTTCCCACACAATCATCGAGAATCTGATCAATAAAAGGTGTTAGGAAGTTGTCTTTAGCATAGGCCTTATTCAGGTCTCGAAACTCCATACACACACAGATGGTTCCTTGCTTATTATTCATGGGAACGGGATTGGATACCCATTCAGTCAAGAGAATTGGGTAGATAAAACCAACATTAAGTAGTTTTTCCACCTCTTCCTTAATAGAAGGGGCCTTACTAGGATTAACAACTCTAAGTCATTGTCGAACATGTTTATCATCTAGGTAGGTTTTAATCTCATGTTCGAAAATACGAGGGTCAATTCCTGCAATCTCTTCATATGACCAAGCGAATACATCACAAAATTATTTGAAAAGAATGATGTAGATTTGAATTTCTTCAGGTGAACAATCCGCACTGATATATACATTTTCAATTTTACCAAGAATACAAGAGATGTCAATTGTTATGGTAGGATAAATACTCGCCATTTTTCCTCCAACATAAATTCCATGCATATCAAGTGGAACTATGGCTTGACCGACTATCTACCTCAAGGTAGATTTAAAATCGTCTTGTTTGATCCTAACAAGCTCTGGGAGGAACCAAGAGTGATGATGCATATCATCCCATGGCCTATTTGAACCATTCAATGCCTAAAATATCACTTCATATGAAGGTAAAGTATCATGGAGGAAATCATGTGAGAAAGACAATGAAGTGGCCCATACGGGATTAAGAACAGAATCCTCCTCGCTTGTCTACGAGGAGACAAGATCTGGGTCAACAAAAGAGTCAAGAACATCCTGATACATTATCTCTACCACCGACACTGGAATTTCCATTCCAATATGTGAATGACCTTCACAAGACATGGTCGAGGAAGGTAGGGTCCAAGGATCATTAAAATACGAAGTGCGAAAAGTAACGAACCTCTTTGATGAAGCAAACCTATTGGACATGGCATAAATGTGATGAATTGGTGCCACAAAATAAAAGATACCCATAAGGGAGGAATACATTTTGACACCAATATCCTCAGTTTCCAACTGAGAATTGTTGATCACGGGGATTGAAGGTCCAACTGATGCATTGGGACTAGCATGCACAAATGATAACTGATCAATCGTCACGATTTTCCCTTCGCGAGGAAAACATAAAGTATGGAAAACATATGATACAAATGTAGTCATAGAATAAGTCTAGTTACACCCTAGTAATAAGTTATAGTCAAGGGTTGCATCAACCACCTCGACATCCACATCCACTGTCTATCCACCTAATTGGACCGGAAAGGTAGGAATAATACTATGGGGACAGAAAGAATGACCATCAAATGTGGTCAACATGGTCGGAGATTGAGAGAGGGTTGGAGATCTAATGGATTTCCAACAGGTTAGGGACATCACGCACGTTGCAGCGCCTTCATCAATAACAATATGTTTGATAGTATACTTTGAGTAATCCACATGGATTTGGAAGGCCACATGGTAAGGAAAGAAAGGTTGAACATCCATAATGTCAAACTTGATAACCTTAGAGCCACATGGGTCAAGACATCATAATGCAGATAACAAGGAATACATCTATGAATGACACATTTGGAAGACCTCCAAAGATGACATTGCACAAGTGGTTTGACCCAGATCCTTGATAATAGAGAGGTTCTGGGAAGCTCTAGAATTAGGTTTGTGGGTAGAGAATTTGAGTACTCCTTTCGGAATACGAGGTGTCTGTCTTTTCTATCTACAAAGGAATTTCCAAAGGAGGGGGAGACTCTAGACCTGGAACAGCCTGTGAATAACTATAATCGCGAGCTCGAGTGGCTACACTAATATGAGACTTAACCATATTCATGCATAGATGGTGTCCTTCATGTTCCATAGGGTTTTGATTCCCACTCGCTGCATTTCCAGCATATGACAAGATCGAGGCCATGTGATGATTATGCATAAAAGGATTAATCAGCATAGCAGGTGGTAGAGATAAGAGCCTTGTAGCTTCCTCTAGTTTGTGGCACACGTTGGTAAGGTGATCATCAGTACAAATCTTACAAGGTAATTTCAGCTTCCGCTTCTCTTTCTTTCCCTCACCAACATTAAAATTCAATCTATCATTTTTACCACTGTCCTTGGTTTTATTATCATTCCTCCCACCCTTACAATTGTTACCACAACCTTTCTTTTTATTCCCTCCTAGTTGTTGGTTACCATTCAGTTTGGTCGACGACTGCAAATAATGAACATCTGCTGACTGAGTGAGAGTGGAGGAAACAGATGAATCTTGTCCTCCTACAGACCAGCTTAGAGACAACTCTTTCAACTGGCTTGTCACCAAGTTTAAGATTTAACATTTGTGGAGCCTATAATTCCATTGGCATGAGGCCCGAGATTTTTTCCGAGGTCATAATTTGACCATGGTGCGTTAGGAATAATTTCGTATAACATCCCAGACTGAGCATATATGAGATCTAGCTGCTGGGATTTAAAAATCGCTTCCTCTTCAGATGTTACACCAGATGTAGAGACATCCTTCAAAATATAAGGCAGTAAAGACTTAAGAAACCACTCCAACATGAAGTTTAGAGGAATGTAGGCTTTGATCAACCTCTTCCATCTATGCCACTCTTGGATATGATCTGAGATATGGGTGGTTTTGTCCTGGCGTAGGGATGAAAAAAGTTCTACGCCGACATCATAACAAATCGACAACTGTAATTGGTTGAGAAAGACTAAAACCATATGTTTAAAGTTACCATATGCCCCCCCTGGTAACTTTATGTGCCATTTCACAGAAACCCTCATGAGGTTGCGTTGAAACAGTCTCAAATGAATAGAATCATCTTTAAGAGAATTTGAAGAGAACCAAAGATGAAAAGAAGTAACGTGATCACCAGGATCCTCAATAGTCTTACCTTCAAATTTTGGAATATCTGAAGGAATCTTGGTGGGGACAAGGGGCCATGATGGATAATGATGCACCGGGTGATTCATTAATCTCGATAAGTCTGTAAAATTAAGAATGGTCAGAAAAGGGAGCCAGGGTTTCAAAATTTGATCCCATGCTCCCGGGAAAGGTTGTTACGGGGGAATTGCATCCCATCCAGTGTTCTGGTATGCACCATGGCCCTGTCCAGGATTGTAAAACCCCCCTCCAAACTGATTCCTAAGGGTTTGGTTGGGCGCCATTCCATTAGGAATGTTATAATGAAGGTTATAAATATTTCCCCCAACTAGAGTAGCTCTAGGTTGTGGGTTTCCCAAAGTATGAAATTGACCTCACCTGGGTGGAAATCTAGAGGATAGAGGTGGATTCATCATGCCAAATGTATTGTTCAGAATCTTTTTGGAGGAGGTGTGTGTAAAGGATGAAACATAGGAAGCAACTTGTCCACTTGGTTGACTACTCCATCTAGGAGCATTAAGATTAGGATTAGACCCAGGGTGAAAAGGAGGTTGGCTTCCAACCGTAGGAGTCGTTTGGGGAATGTGAGCTCCACCAAACGAGAGTAGAATATGTTGGATTATTGATGGGGGGGTGAATTAGTAATGGATCAATGTAATCATTTTTAACCACAAAATCCAAGTGTTATATCAATGTAGCATTATCATCCAATAGTTGCAGAGTAAATAAATAATGAACAAATGAGAAATCATACACATACATAGTACACCAATGTTTTTACGTGGAAACCCAAAGTGGGATAAAACCACATAATTATTTTTCTTATATGT
Organism: Picea mariana; assembly: GCA_032191745.1. NCBI lineage: Eukaryota > Viridiplantae > Streptophyta > Pinopsida > Pinales > Pinaceae > Picea > Picea mariana. The sequence continues at coordinate 15,227 of JASDQU011375113.1, read as the reverse complement.
CTTTAAGAATTACATTCATTGGAAGCACCAACTTCCTTTCTTTTCCAGATACAAGTGGAAGGAGGCTCGAACCCCCTAGTTTCTCAGGCTACAACCGGAGGGAATCTCCAACTCCCCAATTCTCTAGATACAACCAAAAGGAGGCTACAACCCCCTATTCTCTTTGGATACAACCGGAAGGTGGATACAACCACCTATCCTTGCTCTGTCCAACCACTCTGAAGTAGAAGTAGAATGATGGAATCACTATCACACAATCACTATGAGATATACCACTATGAAACTGTACCAACCTGTGCCACTGATTTGCTTCCAACATGTACAACTACCATGCAATCAATATGTACCTAAATTGAACATGTATCAACCATATAAAACAGATACGCGACCTGTATTTATGCAACATGTGTATGTATGTGCCCTATCTGTTATGCATCCCACGTATGTACGTGACCTATCTGTTATGCAACCTGGGTATTCTTTATGAAAACTAAGGTTTCCTTTCTTTTGAAAACTTCTGACCCTCTCCAACATCTTTCACATAGATCTGGAACCTGTCACTGTATCCAGAATGTAACTATACCCTGTGCATGCATTCTCATACATATCCTTTACCAAAAACTCTATATCTCTCTCTAGTCATGCACCATATAAGTGTGTGTAATCGTGAACAAGTATAATAACTTGTTGAGCACTCAACACACCCTAAAAAGCCTATGTCAAATTTTTAACTTTTTGGGTACCACTTGATCTTTGCATGGTTTGATTCGAATTCATTTTGAGAAATGTTTTGTCTTTTCTTATTATCATGAATCTCATCATCTATTTAGGTTTGTTTTAACTTATGAAACCCCATGACTTAAAAGGACTTAACACCTAAATAAAGAATCAACAGCCAAAACACTTCACTCAACATGCTCATATTCAGCATTGAAAGGAATTCAAAGAAGGAAAAGAACCACTCGGGAAACCTCAATCACCGAGAATTGATCCCCATCAGTATCAGCAAAAGGAAATTTTTGTTTGCGTCAAAATCTTGCATAAGGATATTGTCAATAGCTAATTTCCCTTCGACATCGGTAAAAGACGAGGGGAATAAACATTAACAAAGAGAGAAAAGATATCCCCGATAGGCGTCGCCCAATGCATTTATCGGAATCAAGGAAAACCTAAAGGGATCTCAAAAAACATTCTGATCATGATAAAGGATATTCCCGATCGCCAATCCCCGATGCGTTTTCAGCATTAGGACTTTTTCTAGGAAGCTAATCCAAAGAAATCAATTGATAGGTTTATCACCGATCATCGATCCTGGATAAGTTTTTGGCATCAACAAGCTAAGGTTTGTTTTAGAACGAATAAATTAATGAAATTCCCAACTTTGATTAATACACATGAATTAGGTCATCGGTCTTCAATGCCATGTGTCTTTACCAGATTGGAAAATCGTATGATCTAGTTTTACCCCAAATCATTCTTGTTTCCCTAGGTTCGAGTCACACCTCCATGTCAAATTTTCCATGACAACATTGTACGGTGATATTGATCGGTGTTGGAGCTTTTGTAGAAGGATATCAACGAAAACGTTCATAGCACATCCCAGATCCATGATCCACCCACTGAGAGACCGACATGATGGGACGTTTTAGCATTATATATGATGAAATTTTGAGCATTTAAGGGGCTAATTAATACCAAATCCCGCATTAGTTGCTACCTTGTGTGCCAACCAAAGAATATGTTTAAAATCATCGATAGACCGCATCACCCCCATGCCTTCGCCATCAACCCATGATGGATTTAAGTTGTAGATATTCGACAACAAATCAGCTTGAATTTCACTCATCACCTGAATTGAATGGTTGATGCAACATGGTAAGTTATTCCCCAGTTCAAATTTTCTTGAGCCATTGTAAACAAAATAATTCTTCGTGCAAGGAAATCCATAGCATCCAAAGAAGCAGTATGAGTAATTCGAAAGCTACAAATATCCCATGAGTATCGAAATAACCAGGTTTAGCAAGATTTACAGGTATGTATCCAAGTCTATGGATTTTACATGGTTACAGTTCATATATTTTTTATCTGGTTTCATTCTTTACACAGTCTCTAAAACTTTATTTTAAGTTGCAGGAACAATGCCACCAAGAAATATAACCACCAGATGATCGTCGAGGGCACCGAAGCTGAAAGAACCATAGGTAGGTGAAGTATCCTCTCCAGGGGTCACAAAACAATTTGGAATACACGCCGAGACTGGAGTCTATCATCAAAACAACAACAAAGAAGGTTTTTATTCAACCTCCAGACTTTGGAGATACAGAGGCAACTACGGGGTACAGGATGGCGCTCTTAGAGTGGGGAGAAATATTTAACAATATTAGTATGGAGGAATACCCATAATATATCCCACATAGTGATCCAAATGTAAGAGCGCTCGACGACGAAGTGTTCTCGAACATCCGATGGTCATACCTGCACATGGTGGTGAGAAGAACCCCTATCTTTCCCTATATTGAAGTCCTGAAGTGGCTCATCGAACACATAGACACACATAAATCTTGGATCAATGTTGAAAATGGTGGGTGTGTCAGAGTGTTCTTACCAGTAGAGGTCCATAAATACTACAAACTTTGATACCCTGAAGAGCATCTAAATACATATTTTGTCATGAAGTTCTACGAGTGCCAAAACACTAGCTAAGTGATGGCCTCATGGTGGAGGGAAGATAAGAAATACACCAACCAGAGCACTAGTTGGTTCTAGACAACCAACTTAAGAGATCCATACATCTATTTGATGGATCTCATCTACCAATTATATGGAGAGAAGGACTGCTCCATATTTTCAGAGGCATGGATGCGCTTAGCTTATACAGTGGAAATATTCGGGAGCAGTTTCAAATGGCGAGCAATAATTTATAAAAAACTAATCATATGAATACAACAAGATCATAAGCCAAAGGAAGGATAGACACCATATTTCTACATGGCTTCATATTTGCTTGATGTCATGTTCACCAGAAACATCTTCACCGACATGAATTTGAGCTGGCATGTCGCAGAACTCCCAGTCCACATGTATTTTAGCGTGCTATGGGAGAACATGTATAAAATGTCTTACTCCCTTATATGCGATGAATTCATCGCACAAATTTATTTCATTCTTTTTAAGAAGGAATGCCCGAGCCTATCGGCTGCAGCCAAGAAAATGATTTCCAAAGTAGGCCACTGGTACCTGGACGAGCGCGACACCTACATTAGGGTGTTTGGGGCCACTGGAGCACCACATATCTTACCAGGTCATGTCCCAGAATGGATTTTAGTAGGAGAGATAGGCTATCAAACCATCTTGCAAGGATACAACACCAACCTGGTCAAGGACAAGAAGCGGGCATTCATTGCTTATGGTTTCCATGTAGGTTTCTACTTGGTTAAAGACACAATGAAAGACAAAAATGAAGGGCTAAGCCAACTCAAGTTTAGGTTCCAGACAGGATGATTCTACAAGAATGATCCAAAGGGCCTGGTATTGCAACATGCTTCACAAGTGTCGTCCTGCTGGCCATATGCCCATGACAAATTTGAAGATGAAGTCTTCACGAAAAATGCCCAAGACTGGGACGAGGTGGTAGAATGGATGGTCGACCCCAAAATGACCAGGTTTGGGGCCATGATCCTGGAAGAATAGGTGACGACCATATAGCAATAAAATCAAGATTCCCTGAGAGCCAGAGAAGAAATTAGAGTAATAGAAGCAACAAAGGTTCCCCTGGTGGCCCCGGTGCATGACAGAGGATTCCCTATGACACATGATGCATGGGAAAAGGGATTGATCATGATAGAGCAGGTGTAGTGAGTAATTGATTAGCTGCAAGACAAGCCAAATCTCATAGGAATGATAGGGGCCCTTTTTGACAACCTAGATGAAATCCGAGTAGGTCGAAGCGGCTCTGAGCTAATAGAAAATGATGAAATCGCCGAGTTAGATAACCCTAAAGTTACAATGCCACATGTTGTATCACCGGGGGATGTTTCAGCTCAGCTGGAGATAGTAAGAACATCAGAGAGAGAAAGTACACCAAACCCCCTCCACGAATTGATAAACATCTATGATGATGAAGAAATTCCATAGGTATCCCAGGTGATTCCTGTACAGATCACAGAGGAAAAGGAGCCAGAGAAGGCATCTTCCCCAGCTCCTAATGCTCAAATTTGGAGCCCTTCATAGAATGATCAGGAGTTCAAAAGTATCTTAGAAACTGAACTACTCGATGTACCACGAACTCAAAAGGATAGTCTAATGGATGAGCCAGGGTCGAGCGAACAAAAAGAAGAATCTCCACAACAGGAAATCGACGTCTCAACGGTCGATTATCAAGAAAGTACCAAGCATACCCCCGACTCCTCAATTTCAATTAGTACTAAACCTCTCGATGAGAAACAAATAGAAGTAGGACCTTCAGAACACATGGAGGAGGTTCAAGAACCCAGTCTTGAACAAATATACAACATCGAGAGCCTAGAAAATATGCTCACCTGGGCAGATCAACAAATCCACGAACCCGTGGATGCAGTTACTGACATACATGCTATATCCTATGATTGGAAAAGGAAATATATGATGCAGAGAACCAACAAGAAGAAGAGGATTACTCTGGATCGCTCCATCCTCATCACCACAAAGGAAAAACAGATCAACACAGAGCATGCCAAGACATCCAAAATTATCGACACAGGGATGGCAATCATAGATGCCTCCTTGGATAGAGAAAAAAGGGATGAAGAGGAGTTGTCCACTGCTCTGAAGGAATTGGAACATTTGCTCCACTTGGAGAAATATTACCAGGACACCACACACGTTGCGGTGTTCCTAAGGAGCGAATTCTAGGAGGCCTACAACAAATTTATAGATGAACGATACCTATTCATTTCAAGGATAGCTGAGTTTCAAGAAGACACCCTCATGGCACTGGTGACATGCAAGGATATGGAGAGGTGGTACGAGAAACAACGCCAAGCCATGGAAAGGATCAACTATATTAGCGTGATGCAACAGGGCCGATTCTTCGAAGAGCACATCATCTGGGTGATAAGGGAAAGAAGCATCAACCACATAAGGAAATCGACTGAATATTGGGTAAAAATGGCTCAGGAATGTCATCAGGAAATCCAAGAGAAATGGGATGAGTGTGAGAAGATATGGATCAAGATAAATCGGTCAATGAGATACATCGAGCTCCCTAAATTCATCACACCTGATGACTTTGTCGACTTGCGTGACATAGTCAAATGACATGCTGAAAAAGACTCATCATGGGTTGCAGTAATAGAAAAGGTGGCAGACATGGCACCAGGACAAGTGCAGATTTTCATGGAGCACCCAATCAAAGCTAGAGCCATGCTGCAACAATTAAGTGCCAGAATAGTCAAGTACCAGGCACAAGAAATAGAGATAAGAGAGATCCTTTTGGCCCCAATGGAACAACATAGATTCCTGTATGCTAACATATGCAAGGATATCTTTGTCAAGTGGTCGGAGTACGAGAAGAGTCATCCACTGAAGTGAGATCATTTGATGTCTCTTTTAATACTGATAGAAGAAAGCACCATGTGGAGAGTTTTTGTTTTACTTAGCTACACTTTAATAGTTGTTTTTAGTTAATAGTATGCTATAAATAGGAGGATCGACCTGTTAGCAAAGGTCGATGGTTGTTGCAAAGACCCTCATCTTTTGGATTTTCAAAGAAATATTTTGGAGCTACCTTAATTGAGAAGTCTTGTTTAGGACCAGAGACAAGTTTTTGTTTTTCATCAAAAGTGTGTATGATTGGATGTGGAGAAGAATTATTTCTGATTTCATCTCATGAATGGATGCTATAATGAGTAAGAGCTTCTAAATCTGTTGATAAGTTATCTAATTCAATGTTTTTTTTATAGTTCTTATCTTTAATGATGAAAATTAAATCATTGTGTTAATATGCAATTGATGATTAGAGTTAAGGAAACTATTTTTCTTTCCATTGTTTATTGCATGAATGTTTTCTCCTGATAAATTGTATCTCATCCAATAATTGGAACATCAACAGGTTAATTTATTAGAACTAGTCCTGTGGTAGAGAATCATTGTCTGGATGCTAGAGTGAAAGGGTTATCCCAATCTCAGCCTTCTCCAGTAGTTAAGTTTTCCCACCTTGTTACCCAGTTGGTTTATACCAACTATTGTATTGGTCCAACCTATAAGAGAAAATACAAAAAGAGAGCGTCTGAACTGAAAGAGAAACTTTCACTAGAAAACGTAAAGCCCGTTGATTATTTGGTCAAATCACAATATCTGGAGAACCATTCCACTATTAAATGCTACATAGTCTAATTGGGCCTCGGTGGTGGGTTTGGTTCCTGTTGTTGATCTAAATGGATTTAGGACCCCTCAACATAATTGGTGCTAGAAGGACGGCCCGAGAATGAATGGCTAACAATATATTTGACATAATATTTCAGACAACCTGTAGATTCAAAACAACTTGCATGCATGGCTAGCCATTCCCAAGACAACCCACACACACTGAGTACTCCTTAAACAAGTAACTCACCCCAACACAAGGAATAACATTTGTCCCTTGATACACCTTATGCTCTTCCTCATGAGGAATTGAACCAATTCAGAAGAATCACAAGAGCTTATGCCCGACAAATTAGTGCATTTCCCTTAGCCCCGTTACTTCCTCGAAGAAAAAAAATAAGTAGACCAGTGGTCGAGTCCCCCGACCAGGGTTTTGTGCACATAGTATAAGACTTGATAGATTTCTCCCTCACTGAAATCGAACATCCTTTTAATCTAATCCCTGAAACGCCAACCGACAACTTCTCCGAGCCCAACGATTTTTCGGAAGAGGAAGGTTTTAACTCAGAACGCTCAGTTTTGGGATCTGAAGACATGGAAGATAACAATGACCATAATGAAGAAAGGGGAATCCTACCTCAGAATAATCAACCTTGTTTGGCCAGAGATGATTTGGCCATCCTTGGATGAGTACATGACCTTCCCTGACATCCAGAGAAGTTACTCCCTAAATTTGACCCTGAAACCTAAGGATTTCCTGAAGACCATACCAAAAACTTCATACTAGCTATCAGACTGATGAATGTCCAACATGAAGATGTACTATGCAGGTTATTCCCCTAAACTTTCAAGAATTTGTTCTCCATGTGGTATTTTAACTTACATGTAAGATCCATAAATAGTTGGACGAAGTTTCAAAAGTATTTTCTAGATAAATTTGCAAAAGAAACCACTACATCAGCTTTGATGGATGAGTTGTTCGCCGCCACCATGAGTTCAAAGGAGAAGGTCAAATAATTCAATCAAATATTCACCACTATATTGAACAAATTCCAACCCAAAGCTAAACCCACTCAGGAGTTGCAAATCGAAGTATAAGCTAACTCTCTCCCAACTTCTATTTCCATGTTTGTTAAGAGGGCTACCAAAGCAACCTTAGCTGAGAATTTTGAGGAAGCCAAAACAATAGAGTTCCAAATGAAGGGATGTAAAGAAGGCCAGGTCTTATTAGTCAAGAAAGAAGTTCAACCTCCTCCCAGGAGAGGACTATTGTTGACTAGACCCCCAGGGAAACAAACAGAACAAGGTCCCGAAAATGGAAGTGGGGACATAGAATACCTACAACACATGGTCAAGAAGTTGTCAAAAGATATCATAGACATGAAAAGAAGTGTAGGGGAGGGAAACCAAGGCCAGAGGCCCTATAAACATTTTTTCCAATTAAATCCACCGTTCAAAGCGATTAAACCTCCCCTAGCCAACTTAAACTTCAATCTAGGAAACATAGCTTTTGACTCTTTCTATACTTATCACCAAGAGAAACACTCTAAGAGATATTTCCCACAATGGGTCCATGCCATGAATTTGATGGCCAACCGGTTTCTAGATGAAGTTTCCCTAACCAAACAATCAAGTGGATCAATTATGAATACTATTGATCAGGAAGAAGTTGATCCACCAGAAGAAACAACCATGAAAATATGGGATCCTGACCTACCAATTCCTTCCGATGATCTATTTGAGGTTCAAGAACCACCTACAAATGTCTTGGTTGTAAAAACATGAAGGATGGGTCAACCTTCCTCAAACGATCTTACTACTGCCCAAACTTCAGGAGGGAGGTCAACTCCTGGTCACCTGATAGAACCTTTTGTTCCCTGAAGAAATCCTATAACCATCCATACACGAGAATCACCCAAGATAGACTACAACATAGTAGAAGACTTGAAAAAGTTGAAAGAAAACATATCGATCATGGACATATGTAGAATCCCTCAACAAAAGGACTTTCTGTTACAAGCATTGAAATAAGTAGAAAATCCTACAACAAGCACTGGCCAAGGAGAAAATGTAACTCCCACAGATCCAAGGAATAAACCAATTGTGAACTCCTTCTCTGAAGATAAGAAGGGAAAAACTTTTGTCCCACCATTCCTCTTGACATTTGAAGTCTTCAATATAAATCTCCGTAATTGTTTGGTTTACTCTGGAGCATCCTCTAATGTTATTCCATTGTCTATTTGCAAAAAATTAAGCATAGTCTCTCTCAAAAGCGATAAGCATGTAATACAACTAGAAAGAACCCAAGTAAAGGTCATGGGAGAACTCAAATATGTAATGATCAGAATAGCGACACACCCTAAATTTGTGCAAGTAATTGACATCATTGTAGTAGATATCCCAGAAGCTTATGGATTGTTATTGAGTCGATATTGGTATGAGAAGTTAAATGGATACTTTAGTACAGACTGGGATCACGTTTGGCTGCCATTAAAGGGGCACATGAATATGATCAGGATAGATAGGGAAATATATCTAAAACATACTTTCACTGACTTAGAAACCCTCAATGAACCCTCATTGACATATTTCCCCGTTCTAGGAAATTATTCCTGTGACTCCGATTTCAGAAATTTCTCCCCCTTCTCATATGATGTCCCTCTTACTCAAAACTCCAAAATGATTTTTCAAGAGAAATTGCCGACAACGACAGAGGAAACCCTATTTTGTCAAGAACCTGCATTAGAAATCATGGAATGAATAGGAGGATAGGAATATAGTGACAAGAAAGAGGAAGCCGATAGGTTTTTCCCACAAGTTTGGACCTTATACTTTGATGGATCCAAATTACAAGAAGGGTCAGGGGCAGGGTTCATCCTCATTGATCCAAAAGGTAAATGAAATTTCCTGTCCCGTAGACTAGAGTTTGAATGCACAAACAATACCGCCGAGTATGAAGTTATAGTACTAGGGATAAAGACAGGCATATACGTAAACGTTAAAGAATTGAAGGTATTTGGAGATTCTGAAATCATCGTCAGACAAGTAAGGAATACTATACATTACAACTCTCCACACTTGAAGAATTACCAACAAGAAGTGCACAGGCTAATAGAACATTTTGAATCCTTCCACATTACAGCTATCCCCAGAATAAAGAAAATTCTTGTTGATTCTCTGGCCACCTCTGCCTCAAGGCTATCACCTCTAGAAGATTATGAAGCCTCTTGATTCACTGTGGAGCTACTCTACAAACCATTAGTGCCCAACAATATTTCTAATTGGAAGGTCTGTTATAGCAAGATTTGCCTCACCCTATGCAATCTTGCACAAAAGGCCTTTTTCCATTTCCCCATGCAGACTTATCTTCCCTCTTTATAAAATCCAAAGCCAAAAATAAATGTTTTTCTACATGTACGCATCTTGCCTACGATACAACATGTGTATATGCATGCAACTCCACTACAGACCGCGTACATTGGAATTTGTGCCATAAAATGAAAATCAATGTCAGTTTTCCATGTCACGACAGGAAATCTATGATCCTTGGCCTTCCATATACTATAAATGTTCTGAATCGGCTCTTTAGTTCCATTTTGAAGGCTATAAATAGGCCACTTCCGAGCTATGGAAGAGGAGAAGGAATTCAACTTTGAGAGCAAAGTTACTCTGGAGAAATTATTTACTTCATATTGAGTCTGAATCCCTTTGTCCTTTAAGTCTGAACATAGTGTTCATCCCCAAATCTCTTCCCCTATTGATTGAGAACCTCATTTGTTCTCTCTTATGAGCTTTCCTTTGGTGGAGGATTGAAGTGGTGGAGGCCCAGCTGGAAGGAACTTAGTTTCTCAATTCCGAATCGTGTTGACATGGAAGTCGGTAACATTTTCACTTCTGTTGATCATTTATTAATAGAAATACTGTTTTCTCATCCAATTGATATCATGAAACTATATTGAATTATTATTCCATGGGCTTATTTGTCATGTTTATTAATGGATTATGCCATTGAATGTGTTAACATTATATAATATCACCATATGCTTTCTTTTCTTAGTTGTTGAGGACTAGTTACATGTATATTTCTTTGGGTCGAGTGTTCAACAGTGGACTTCATCGAACGTATGGATGAGGTAGGCCTTTTATCTTGTCTTGCTAGTATATTTGATTGTATAGCATACTTGAGAAGAGAGTTTATTTCTACAGTCATTTTCGTCTGTTCTGGTTTACCCTATCCATAGAGAGATTTTCCTCGTAACAGAATTAGCAACCATATTGTGGATTGAATCTTATTTCTTAGGGTTTGGAGTACTTTTCTCTTTAGATTCCTCTCATTTCTATTATGTTTCTTTTTGTATCATTGCTTGACATCATCTGTTCACTCTGGGTTTGATTTTTCATCCTTTCTCCCTTGCCTGGCCTTGTTTTGAAACATATATGCATTTTTTTCCCTGACAGTCGCGTACATACGCAGGTTGTCCCTCTACAAGATGCGTATATATGCTCTGTTTGCCTAAACAATCATGTACATCAGCTTTCCTTTCCTGTTTGCTTGCTCTGGTGGTTTCTGGGTGGGATTTGATGTTTGTTGAGCCTTCTTGGGTCTATGTAGTCCCTGTTAAGTTCTTGTGGGATGACAAGAAAACTATCCTTGGTTGAATTTCTGGGCAGAGTCTTTCTCATCACCTTTTCATTTTTTATTGTCCTTGTACATTGGGTTTGGTGTTTTTCTGCTTGGTATCCTACTTGAGTTATCTCTTTTTATACAAAGTAGGGTTATATATCAAGTTACTTTTCATTCCATCCATTTTCATTCTTATTATATTGAAAATACAAAAAAAATAGGCATTTTGCATTGCTTGGAATTTTTGTCTTTTGAGTCCTTATCATTATCTTAGTGCATGTAGTGAAAGATTTCATTTTACTTCAGAATTGCAGAATTGAAATTGAAAATTGCATTGGTTTTTAGAAGCATGTCATTCATTGAAAGTTAAAGTTAGGACTTTGCATTATTTTCATATTTACTTTTCTTGCAGAGTCATAACATCATGAGTTTCACTACCATACATTTTTGAGTAATCACGGCCACTAAAATTAATACTATAATTTGAAATTGATTAGTCATGATTTTATTTTCTAGGGTGCACAAACTAGCTTAGGATTTAGTGCCTTGGAATAAGATTTTGTGAGTAAACTTATCCAAGGCAATTAAATCAACATATGTGTCTGAGAAAGGGAGTGGATAAATCCATTGTATAATTGGTAATATCAGGAGGCTCCACTCACACCAGACTTAATCACGAGTTCGCACGAGGTTGGTTGAAGGGATATCCCCCTGATACATTCTTAGAATCAGAGATATTTCCAGAGATCTATTCGTATCTGGGATCTTTCTAGTGCCTTTACCTCCGTGAGAGGTGGTGATTTCAAGGTTTTGGGCTTTGCTACCTTGCCCATATGGTGGACCCGACTTATGAATGCTAGATTGTGCATCAATTATATAGTGGTTTATTGGTTTCTTGACTTAATTGTATCATAGGTTACTTGCAAGGGTTATTTTATAGGTACCTTGAGTTAGATAAGGGTTGGACAACACACAACATTTATGGAGGATTAGCTCTACGAGGGGATCTAATCGACTCATTGTTAAGCCCATGATGGCCCTTATAACTGATTCTATTACCTCTGATATTTAGCAGGGAGTCTCAGGCCCCTCTTCGGTGAGACATACCTTCTTTAGGGAGGGAGGCCACTCAGCCACTTTACCCCGTTTGTATGCATTTTGGCCATTTGAATTTTCATGTGCTCTTTGATTACTGGTTGGCCTTAGGATATATTTTTTATCTTTAGAGTCTTAAGTCATCGTGGAGTCAGACGAACCTCCTTGTCAGTCCCGTCACTTGTTACAGTTACCACTGGATTTCGAGCCTTTTTCTTCTAAAAGGCGTAGAGTTATTAGGCGTGGTACACACACACCCATTGTTTAGACTTGTGATTCTACAAGGATGAGTACTGAACCTAGTCTTCAGAACACTAGGAGCCCTTTGACTCCCACACCCATTGTAGTTAATGGCACCCCTTCGACTCCTGCAAACACAATGGTTGTAGTGTCGGAGGCACCTATCATTACTATGGCTTGGCCTATAGTGAATTCTGAAGCTACCACCTCGAACCCTTTTGGGTCTCTTGGTCACTCACTGGGATATAATATTCAGTCTATCCCTATGGTTTCTAGTCCTTTTTCCTATGGTATGCCCAACTTTGCTTCGTAGATTTTGAACACCATCCCTGTTGTTGGCCTTAATTATAGAATTGCGCTTGGGGGAACTACACCTCCTTACACTCCTTTTTCATTTGGCAGGTCTCAAATCTCTCAAACGACTCCTAATATGGGAGGCATTCCTCCTTTTAACCCTAGGTCCAATCCTCCTACTTCTGGCTGGAGCAACCAACCTGGCAGACAAGATTCGGCTCAAGTTCCATCCTATAACCATACCTCCTCAATGCATATTATGAACAACACTTTTGGCATGACGAATCCACCACTATCCTCCCGATTCCCACCCAAAGGTGGTCAGTTTCATTCTTTGGGAAACCCCCGATCCAGATCCAATTTGGCTAGGGGCAGTTTTTATAACCCCCAACAGAACATTCCTGTTGGAATGATGCCCAACCAACCTTTTATGAATCATCCCAGAGGAGGGCATTATAATCCTGAACAGGGCCATGGTGCTTACCAGAACCCTGGATGGACTACAGTTCCTCAAGAAAAATCTTTCCCGGGAGCTTGGGGCTAGATGTCGCAACCTCGTCTCCCTTTTTTGGCCACACTTAATATTCCAGACCTATCTAAGTTAATGAAGGACCCTGTGAGTCATGATCCTACATGACCCCCTGTACCCACCAAGCTTCCTTCATACATATTAAAATTAGAGAGTAAGAATGGAGAGGATCATAGTCATGATCATGCCACTACCTTTCACCTTTGGTGCTCATCGAATTCTCTTAATGACGATTCTATTCGATTAATATTATTTCAATGCACCCTCATCGGAGTTGTTGCAAAATGGTATACTGAGTTACCCAGGGGGGCATATGGGACTTTTAGTCAGTTGGTGTTGGTCTTCCTTAACCACTTCCAATTGCCCATTCGTTATGATGTTGACCTAGAACTTCTTTTGACTTTATGCCAGGATATCGCCACTCATATCTCGGATCATATCCAGGAGTGGTGTAGACAGAAGAGGTTGATTAAGACCCCTATACCCCCAATATTTATTTTAGAATGGTTCCTTAAGTCTTTTCACTCTCCTATCTCGAAGGACACTGCTAATTCTGGGGTTACACTGAGGAATAAGCGATCTTTAGACCCCAACACTTAGACTCGATATATGCTCAGTTTGGGATGTTGTACCACCTTCTCTCGGATACACCGCAGTCAAATTACGACCCTAGACAAAAGGCTATACCTCATGTTCAAGGAATTGTAGGTACCGACAATGTAAAGTCCATAGACTCGGTGACAAGCCATATGAAATATTTGTCTCTAAACCAATCTGCAGGATGGCCAACTTCGTCTGTGTCTTCCAACCCCACTCAGTCGGTTTATGTACATTCTGTGAAATCATCGGCCAACCCAAATGGTAACCAACAACCAAGAGGGAATAAGAAGAAAGGAGGTAATAATCGTAAGGGTGGGAAAAATGGTAATAAACCCAAGGACAATGGTAATAATGAGAAGATAAATGATAATGTTGGAGAGGGAAAACGAGAATGACGTAAGGTGAAGTTTCCCTGTAATCTTTGCATAGATTATCACCTTACCCATTTATGCCCCAAATTTGCATAAGCTATGAGGATATTATCTCTATTGCCTATTGTGCTAACGAATCCATTCCCACATAACCTTCACATGTTCTCGAGATCCTCAAACACCGTAAATGTGGCTGGTGGGAGTCAAAACCCGTTGTTGCAAGATGGTGACCATTTTTGTATCAATATGGTCGATGCGAAAGTTAATGTAGCCACTCGATCTCAAGACTATATCTCTTCACAAGCTATTCCTGGTCTAGAATCTCCTCCTTCTCCTTCAGAGACAACTTTACAAATTGAAAAACTAGAGCCACTGCCTCGTATTTCGAAAGGATTACTCAAGCACTCTACCCACAATCCAAATGCTAGAGCCACCCAGAACTACTCTATTTTTGAGGACCTGGGTCAAACCCTTTGTGCGATGTTGGCTTTGGAGGTACTCCAGGTGTGTCCTTCACAGAGGAATGCCTTACTGTCTGCCTTAGGAGCTCTAGAACCCAGTGGCTCAAAAGTTATCAAGTTTTACGGCATAAATGTGAAGCTTCGCTTGCCTTACCATGTTCTTTCCAAATCCACTTGGAGCACTCAAAGTATACCATCAAACGTGTGGTTGTTGATGAAGGCACTGCCACTTGTGTGATGTCACTGATTTGTTGGAAAGATCTCAGTTCTTTGACTCTTTCCAAGTCATCGAACATGTTGACTTCTTTTAATGGCCATTCCTTCCACCCTCACGATATTCTTCCTGCCTTTCCGATCCAATTAGGTGGAAAGACAATAGAGGTGGAGGTCGAGGTAGTTGATGCGGCTCTTGATTATAACTTGTTACTAGGACACAATTGGACCTATGCTATGTTCGTCGTCGTATCGTTTGTCTTCCATACTCTTTGTTTTCCTCATGAAGGGAAGATTACGATATCCTTTGGGTACTCTACTCATAATGCATCTATTGGGCCATCAATCCCTGTGATCGACAATTCTCAGCCGACAACTAAGAATATCGGTGTCGAAATGGATTCTTCCCTTATGGGTACTTTCGAATTCATGGCACCGAGTCATCACGTTTATGCCAT
>JASDQU011375111.1:24593-45359 GCA_032191745.1 Picea mariana | reverse complement strand
CGTGTGAAGGTGTATACTCCCGAGCGGAACATGCATGTGGGGAATGAGAGTCTGGTAGTAGTGGGCATAAGATGGCATCTTTGGGAAGAATCCTTCCAGATATTTCTGTGTTGTTTTCCCTGTAACCTCAGCCTAGCCTAGGATTCCTTGCCTTGGGGTGGAGCTCAGTCCCAACTCAAGGGAGACCCACTGTTGAGATGATGAGCAGTGTGGTCTAAGGCTGGGAGGTTTGTGGAAGGCCTGCACTTGGTTGGTGGATTTCACCACTGTTACAAGATAAGTATCTAACTATGTTCTTATCACATTTTGGCATGACTGTGCTATATATATTATCATGTTTTCCGCTGTGTATATGAATTAGTATGAAGTGCTATTGATTGTTAATTATGGAAATAATTCATATGAATACTCTGTGTAGAATGTGTTTACTTGTTTAAATGCATGTGGAGTATATACTGGAATGTATGTGTTATGTGAAAAGTGTGTACAGATTATTACATAGAGCATTAAAAACCTTGGTAAGCAAAAAGGTACACTACAAAAATTGAGTGGAATAACAAAGTTTTGTAAGCTCCCATAAGTATATTTGGCCAAGGCCCATGAGACTACACTACCCACAAAATCTCGACACAATTTTCTTGAAAATCAACCTCCTCTTCATAAATTGCACTCTGCCTCATTTATCAAAACCCTATTGCCGAAGATACTCCAACAAACAGTTTTTTTGGTCAGAATGACAACAGAGTGGCCCTCCTATCTAAAACCCAGTGTTACGGATCCAATGCAACTGACGATTCTCCCATCCGAGTCTTGGTTTCAGTTTTATCACGAGTTGCAACTCACCTCTTCAAACCATTGAGGGACATGTGGCCATTATGGTTCGATGGGAATACAATCCAAAACAAGTGGCATAACGGAGTTTCGTAAGCTCCCATAAGTCTATTTTTCCAAGGCCCATGCGACTACACTACCCAAAAATTCTCGACACAGTGTTCTTGAAAATCGACCTCCTCTTCAGAGATTGCACTATGCCTCATTGACCAAAATCGTAGTGCTAGAGATACTCCAACAAATGGTTTTCTAGTGGATGAAATGACAGTGAATCCCCACCCTAATTGAAACCTAGTGCTCCAGATCCAAAGCAACTGATGGTTCACCCATCTGAGTCTTTGTTTGGTTTTTATCACGAGTTGCAACTCGCCTCTTCAATCCATTCAGGGACATGTGGCCAATTTGTTCTGGGGGCATAAAATTCCCAACACAGTGTTGAAAATCGACGTCCTCTTCAAAAATTGCACTATGCCTCATTGACCAAAACCTTAGTGCCAAAGATACTCCAACAAAAAGTTTTTCGGTGGAAGGAATGATAGTGGAGTGTTCCCACTAGTTGAAACTCAGTGCTTCGGATCCAATGCAACTGACGGTTCACCCATATGAGTCTCGGTTTGATTTTTATCATGAGTTACAACTCGCTTCTTCAAGCCATTCAGGGACAAGTGGCCAATTTGATTCGGGGGTATAAAATCTAAACCGAGCAGCATAATGGAGTTCCTTAAGCTCCCACAAGTATATTTGGTCAAGGCCCACATGGATACAATACCCACAAATTCCTAACACAATGTTCTTGAAAATCAACCTCCTCTTCAGAAATTGCACTATGCCTCATTGACCAAAACATTGGAATTCTCATGCAAGTATTTTAATATAAGAAATATGGGATAACAAGTTGTAGAATTACATGTTTAATTAATCCTTTGATTGTAATTTTTATGTATGAATCCTTTGATGGCATGGAAAGTGAAGGGAAGGCATGGCAAGACATGGCATGGCATGAGATGGCAAGGAAAGGTATGAAAAGGCATGGCATGGAAAGGAAAGGCATGGAAAGACATGGAATGGCATGGAAATGAATGAAATTGTATGGAAAGGCATGGCATGGAAAGGAATGGCATGGTATGGAAAGGCATGGCATGGAAAACACAAGGCATGACAAGTGAATGCAAGGCAAGGCATGGAATGGCATGGCATGGTATGACATGGAAAGGCATGGGATGAAAAGACATGGTATGGAAATGCATGGTATGCATAGAATACCAAGGCAAGGAATGACATACCATACCATACCATTGCCAATGCATACCATACAAGGCAATTACAAGGCAATGGATACCATACCAATTCATGCCATTTCTATTTCCAATGCATACCATACCATAACGTACCATTTCCAATGCATACCATACCATTTCCATTTCCATTTCAATTTCCAATGCTAATGCATACCATACCATACCATTTCTAATGCATACCTTTCAATTTCTAGGAAATGCATACCATTTCCATTGTCGATGCATACCATACCATACCATACCATTTCCAATGCATACCATACAAGGTAATGGAAAGGAAATGTATACTATATCGATGCATACCATACAAGGCAATGGAAAGACAATGCATACCATTGCCATTGCCAATGCATACTATTGTCATTGCCATTGCCAATGCATACCATACCATAGCATACTGTTGCTAATCCATACCATACCATTGCCATTGCCAATGTATACCATACCATACCATAACATTGCCAATGCATACCATACAAGGAAATGACAAGGCAATGCGTACCATACCAATGCATACCATACCATATCATACCATACCATTTCCATTTCCATTGCCAATGGCAATGCATACCATACCATACCATACCATTTCCAATGCATACGATACAAGGGAATGGAAAGGAAATGCATACCATATCATTGCCAATACATACGATACAAGGCAATGGCAAGGAAATGCATACCATTTCCATTGCCAATGCATACCATTTCCATTGCATACCATACCATACCATTGCCAATGCATACCATACAAGGTGATGGAAAGTAAATTCATACCATTTCCATTACCAATGCATACCATACTGTAGCATACCATTTCCATTTCCATTTCCAATGCCAATGCATACCATACCATACCATTTCCAATGTATACCATACAATGGTAAGAAAAAACATACCATTGCCATTGCCAATGCATACCATACCATACCATACCATTTCCAATGCATACCATACAAGGCAATGACAAGGCAATGCATACCATACCAATTGATACCATTGTCATTGCCAATACATACCATTTCCATTGCCAATGCATACCATACCATAGCATACCATTTCCAATGCATACCATACAATACTATTGCTTGATGTCTTGAATATTATAGGGTTGTTATGTGTCATCTTTCATTTCAACAAGCATTTGTTATCTAAACCCTAGTTTATGGTTGCATTTTCATCCGCCTTTCATTTAATGATTACTTGTGTTAAGGGTTGTTATATTTATCCTATTGTAACTTAGTTAATATCATTTGTTGTCTTGGTTAGGAATGGAAATGTTATGGAGAGGCATGGAAATGGAAATTTATATTTATTGTTATATAGGTTAAAATAGGAAACTACATTACAAGGCATGGGAAGCTACATGACAATGGCATGACAAGGTATGAAAATGACATGGCATGGAAATTTCATGCTAATGTAATGTCTTGGAAAGGCATAGCATTGGAATCTCAATGGCATGATATGGAAAGGCATGGAAATGGCATGACAATGGCATGGCTTGGCTTGGAAAGGCATGACAATGGCATGGAATGGAAAGGTTTGACAATGACATGGAAATGGCATGGCATGGAATGAATTGGAAAGGAATGACAATGGCATGGCATCAACAGGTTTCCAGGATTGGGTTTAGGAGGGTCCTTTGTCTCCTTGTGTTCTCTAGCCCAAAAATTGGGTAGGAATGTGCAATAAACTCTCATAAATATTGGTGAAGGGAAAATAATAATGGTTTCAAGTCTCCCTAGAGGAATTTTGGTAGCATAACATTACTTTCTATAGTGTGTCATGAAATGTAACCTCAAAACCTTTATTTGTAGGGGGAAAATGATACCCATTCTAAGATCTAGTTTCCATGTGAACTTTCTCGTTTTATTTATCAAAATCAATAAGTTTAGTGAACATAATGGAAGACTGAATAAATGTTATTAATAATTGATGGGTTTAACAAAATTTACATATACCCACTACACAATCTAAACAAACATGTTCATTAATGAGTCTTTGAGTAGTCTCTTTGGCATTTATGAAGGGTTACACATAAATCAAATGATTTTATATATCACATGCATAGAAAGAGGGGAATAATGTGTGTGCCCTAGAAAATAACATTGAGTTGAAATTGTTAAGTGATTTACAATTATGTAGAAGATAAAATAGAAAATGTATTTCTATAATAAATTATTGTAATATTCCATCTTTAAGGTCACAATATTTTCAAGTGACCACTATTTGAGTGTGGATTTTCATTGGATTTAGATGGAGATAATTCAAGAGGTAGTACATATTGTTGGTTGTGAGTTAGAATATGGATATCCACAACATTCCTGCAAATAATTTAGAAGGAATGATCTATTGGTGATGTAGAGATACATGGTTGATTAGTAAGGAATGCTACTTGAGAACCATTATTTTCTTATGGATTTAGCACTTAGTAATTGTTTCCACCATAAGCTATTCCTTAATGCATAATGCAAGTATTTATAATCACTTTAGAAAAAAATCAACGGATTAATACACATAAAATTCATACACTTTGAAATTCATATATTCATCAACATCAAATGTATAAACAATGAGAATCACAAAAAAAACATGCCATGAAATGTATATATATATATATAGAATCAACATCGTCTAAATTGTACATTTTTTACAAAATGACAACTCATGCCGAGTATACAAAGCGACAACAAGTGCCCTAACATAAAAAACATATATATAGTGGCCTAGCTAGAAAATGGCAATAGTGGGTCAATCATTGACCATTTCCACACTCATCACCTTTAGGAGCATCTTGTAAATATATCTTTATTCTATTGCTCGAGGATGCACCTCGAGAGGTTTTAGGCCTGGGCGTGCTTCGACACTCTAGAGACTACACAAAGAATAAACAATGTTATAAGTTTTTTTCATCAATGAATTAATAGACATACAAATTTATACTTTGTAATTTAACCTAAGACAACTCACCGCACATGAAACTATTAATCATGAGGGTTGTACCTTCCTCCATGACTCCAATCTCTTCGCAAAACCACCCTGCATCAATTACAAGGATCAAGTCAAGAAAATTAAACAAATGTGTGTAAAAACAAATTCATGAAACATAAAAAATGATCATCAATGTATTAACTCACCATGAATATCTCATGCATCGATGGAGATTCACTGGAAGATGGAGCATTAGGTTGTACAACCTGCTTCGAGACAACCTCTACTGTGGCAGTTTCTATCAATGGGGCCAAAAGTGGTGGTGGGGGTGGGTCGTAGACAGGTGGGATGTGATGGACCCTCATAGGTTGTACATGTGATTCCAACACTCTAGGCCTAGAGAAATGCAACCCATAAGCAATGCCTAGGTGCCCAGGGGGTGCAATACTACTATACCTAGAAAATATATCGGCGGCCTACATACATATGAATAAAACTAAACTATTAGTACAAAATAGTAAAATTCAAAAACATAAACACAAACAATTTGAGAATTATATGATACTTAAATTTACACATGATACTTGTGATAATGGTGACTTGTCCATCCTAGATGGACAATCCCCAACATCACCTGGTGCTAAATCTTGTAGAAACAAGATAACATATAAAAAATTTGAGGATTTCATAAAATCAAGAAATGACTATGTTGAATATATCAAATGTGATACATACCTGTGTGTACAGTGCACCTAATGAACATGCCGCCTCCACTGCTGCATTAGTGGTGGTGTTAGGAACTGATGCATTTATAGGTGTAGAGGGTCTTCTTCTGGGACACACCAACTGCAAAAAAACATATGATCAAATATCTATATAAATACACAAAATAAAAAATAAATATATAACGATGAATAACATAGAGAGGGTTAAGATACTAACCTCCTCCGTGAATATATGTTTTCCACTAGGCTCTATAGGCCAATAACATGTCTTCCCATAGCTCGAGCATCTGTGAGGTTCACATGGATGGCTTCTATGTCCATGGATCCTCTCCTCATTGTACTATCCTATGCATATTTATGCTCCAACTTCTCTATCAATGTCATTGGAAGGCACCTTCTACCGAGATAGTGAAACAAATCTACTGTGTTGCACTAGGCTACGAGTCAATGAAGAGATAACTAGTTGTACTTGTTGCAAGTTCTTTGCAACAGGAGGATGTTGGGTAGGGGGGTAAGGCCTTTTCCTAGGGGGGATGGGGACCTAACTTTAGGTCACTCCTAGCATTCTCTTGGTCATGTGCGGACCCTCAACCCACCCCATGGAAGTCATCAACGTCAAAGTAGTTGACATGCTTACCCATAATAAACTTAGCCCATAATTTTCTCAGAAAATATAACGACATCTCCCTGTTATTGCATGGAGGTTTATCAAAAACTATGTACTACCTATCCATCCAGTTTTGACTAATATGTGGATGGATGCACTAGTCAATGGAGATGCGTTTCTTGGTCAATGGTAGTTCTTGTCCATTTCTAGGATCCCTAAAAATAGACAATATTTGTTGTTTTGAAATGCCCATTTCTTTGACATGGTTTATGTCCAAACCAATGCTATAGTACTCGTATATTCGTGCCCTATAATCAGAAAAAGAGGTCAATTTCCCTTGGGCACTTGCATTGGACTGCACAATGATGTCCAAGGAAGTGGCCAAGGAGACTCCACTAGGATCTCTAGTTTTCCTTAATTGTTCCTCAAGGGTTTGTAATATAACCAAACCCTCATCAATTTCAGTGTTTACATTGTGTGGTGGTGGTGGGTTGGGGTTTTCAACTTCTTGGTTTTCTTCTAAGTGGTTTAAATTGTCTTGGGGTTCCATTGTATTATATATGTTGCAATTTAAAAGCCATGGTATGTAAATTAGGTTCCTTTTTTATTTAAAATACAAAATTACATTTTTTTTTTAAATTTAAATTATTGGGAGAAAAATACTAAATTGGATTAAAATTAAGAAAAGTGTAACATACATGGACACGGTGCCCCCCTCCTTCCTTTCTTCCTCCTCTCTAGCTCCACTATATTTCCCCAATGAAAGAAGTGCTAGCGCGATTTGTGCACAATGGGCAAAAATCATGCTCGGGCCCTTTATATATTTTTATCAGTAAGACCACCACTATATCCAAATCTATAGGTATAGGAATGCGTGTGTGTTCCTAATAACGTGCATGCGTTCCTGTCGGTGCACATTCTTAATCATGCCCTTGCCACTTTTTCGGCCATGAACTTCTTTCATTCATCCGTAAAGGTTTTTAAAAAAACAACATTTTATAACAAGTAATATAATTTCAAACATCAAACGATATAGCTCAATTGATTGTTTTTTAAAAGAAATAAAAGAAACAATTTTATAATCATACCTTAAAAAACTTGGAAAAAATTGCTCAATAGACCAAGTTGCTTTAAAATAAATTTTGGATAAAAAGTTGATTTTAAACACAAGTTAAAAAAAAAACTTTGATCTTGAAAAAAATTGATTGAGAAAACCTTATGAAAAATTTTATTCAAAAAGGATATTGACTTTGAAATAAATTGTTCAAGAGAACTTACCTTTCAAAAATATCTCTTGGATATAGTAAGAAATTGTTCATGAAAACCTCTACTTTCAAAATATTGTTGAAGAAAATATTTAATTTATAAAATGTTGCTCCAAACATGGGGTGATTGAAAGGAATACCGGTATCCAACATCAACTTAAGGGTGAATGGAGTATAGAATTTAGAGGGTTTGAATATATGTGAATGGTGATGATAGGTAATGTTGTTACAATACGCTAGGATCTATGTATGATTGTTATTTTGGATTGTAGAAAAGTAGCTAGATGACCCTTCCAAATATGATCATGAAATACATATGCATGACAACAAAGAGGTGACCTTGCTACAAAGTAGAAGTCTACCCTACTTTTAACTTAAATGAGAACAATAAACTATCTAATTTAACAAAAAATATCAAGGTAAGTGGATAGGAAACACCTTGACCAATCTCCTTCTTTAGATGAAAAAGACACCTTTGAATCAAATCCCTTTGCAACAAAATTAGATGAAATTTCCAACAAATAGAAACATCAACATGGATGGAAGATGAATAAACACACATGAACAAATGCCCTTAAACAACCACTTCCTTCAACAAATCTTCAATACCTAGCAAGTGAATGTTTTTCTCAATCCTTCAATGACCATTACAGTGCATGATCTTCTCTTTATATGTAGATTTGTCTCAAAATCCTCAACAATAAAATAATAATAAACAAAGTCCAGATCCATGATCTCTTAGGAAAAATAAAATTATAATATCCCCTAACCACTTTAAAGATAAATCAAATACAAAGAAACAAAATATTTGGACAAAAGAGTGAGGTTGCAACTTGTCCCCTCCTCATGCAAAATGTCTCCTTAGCTTAGGATAGTTTGATCACAAGATGACTATGCTCAAGGCACACATATCCTCATCCAAGGGAGAGCTTTCCAAGAAACCTATTTACATTGGTGTTGGCTAAACGTTCTACCTTTTGGGATTTTTGGTTGGAATTCGACGATGTAAATCTAGACAAAATCGCTATTTTATGTTGTTTAAATTGCATTTTTGAATGCATAAATGGATTCAGCATGTTGAAAAACCCATGAGGCACTCAAATTATACAAACTTAGCCACTCAAATATGCAGATCCAACCATTCTTCACTAGATTTCGAGCAAAATCAAATGGAAAAAGTCACCGGGAAACAACCAAAAGATAGAATGTTTAGACTACACTATTCACATTTTCTAGGCGCTCCTCCAAACTAGGGGTTAATCCACTTGGAGATTACAACAAATGATAAAAATAGTAAAATAGGTGAGGGTATTGTCTCCAACAACCCAACAACTCCCTAAACGATCGATATCATGGATAAATGTGCCAAAAAACACTCAATTGGTCATTATAACAAACTCCTTATAGTGAGACAACCTTAAACCAAATCCCAAATGCATAAATCCAAGTGCATAACAAGCATATCTCCTTCAAACAAAACCATAAATGCAATAAAGGTAAAGCAATCCTCCAAAAATACATATAAGCCTTGACATACTAAAACCACCCTTCGAAACCCCTTCACGAATGGGTACTCACCTCTAAACATGTGCTAGATCATGTGTGAATGTAATGATGGTTGTAAACATCTCTATATGTAAATCCTTGTCTTCATGATGTGGCACGCCTTCATATATATATATGTGTGTGTGTGTGTGTGTGTGTGAATGTGCCTAGGGATATATGAGAAAACCCTTTAATGGACAATCACACATGAAACTATGAATGAAGGTTGTAAATGTGTCACTATTCCTACAAATATGTGAATAATGCTTCAAAATATGATCCATAATTATAAAAAAGCCATCAAAAGAAACAACCAATGGTCATCAAGAAAATATTGTCTATATTCTCTTCAATGTGGATTGAGGCCTCATGCAACATGCAAGGTAACGTGCACGATTATGGAAGAGAAAGAAAGTGAAGAAAATAAGGAATAGTGTTTGCATCATTTTTAGGAAGGAGGATGAGAAAATGTATTAGATCTGCACAGTCGATATGATTAACCCTACAAAAGGACTAGCTTGTAGAGGGATCAAAAGATATGCCCTGTAGAGCTTTGTTAGGCTATATATGTACCCCAAAATATTTGATTCCAAAAGTTCATTGAATGGTTTGACTCTTCCTAGGCCTTCATAGTGAGGTACAACGTGTGAATCTCCTCATTGCATAGTTTTTTTTCTCTTCTCTTCGAAAATTATTCTAATCAAGATCAGTCATTAGATGAAGGACCTTGGTGCTTTCAATATTCAAACATAGTTCTATCCCCATGGTCTTCTTCATTCAACCCAGCAAGGGTAGCAAAGGGCATAATATTTATGGGTAAGACTTTGTAGGTGTCACGTTCTCATAGTGTGTCTAGCTGAATCTTGCGATTGTGTACCGAGTGAGGGTGTGCGACACTGTGATGTTTCTCACTTGGATACTTGGCAACACCAAGGATAATTTTTCTAGACTACACCTCTTTACCTAGTCCATACCCATTCTCTGTTCTAGGCTACCAACGAATCACACTACTACTCTAGTGCAACTCTTGTATACTTAGACATTTGTTAAAAGTTTATCACTTAATCTTATTTAAGAATAAATCCATGAGAAACCAAGAGAACTATGGAACAAACGAAAGACAAACACATAAATAGTGCAGGTGACACAAACCATGAGTAACACCCAACTAAGTCTTTGTTATTGTGAAATAGTTACAATGAGCACTATTGACTTGGTTTACAACTTCAACATAGTCAAATGACTCACCTCACCTCACCAAGACACCCATACATAGATTTGTCACCAAAACTCTCTGTCGCAATAATCTTCGCAACCTGCTGCGGTGCATATGTGCCTTCAACTGCAAAATTGTTGTCTTTTCATTTCCGTTGATTTCACAGATTTTGGTTTTGTCTCCCACATGCCTCCAATAGACCTGTGTTTCCATACTTCTCCAACCCAACTCTATCCACCGAATCCTTTTCAGGAGAGCATAAGTCCTCCCATGTGGAGCGACTTGATTCCTTGAGGGAGCTTTCCCTCTTTGTCTTCCTTAGAACCACAGAGCTCTTATTTCTCTCCTTGTCTTCCAAATATGTCTTCCTTGTTTATGTCCCTTGTTCTCTTACACACACTCCAAAGGTCATCATCAAAAATCGTCACATTCTTTGGTGGTGTTGTGCCCCTTCACGAACCCATGTGTCCAAACGTATCGTCGCACCCCTTCGCAGACCTGGTCGCCCAAACAAATCATTGTGCCCCTTCATCGGTCATCCAAACAAACCCATGCACTCATCAATAGTCGTGTGCCAACCTTGATGCACCCTTCATGCCGACACGCCCCAATCTCTTGATTGCTTCATACTTGGGCAAGCTGCTTGACACGTTTTCATGTCCAAAGCACCCACTTGCCGAACTTAAATGACAAAGCAACCCCACTTCCTTCTCCTTGGAAACTTGGGTGATGGTATCCACACCCATATAGCCGAAAACCACATTGTTTCCCGTATTACACATATCTATTACATATGAAACACTTATTCTATATAATACACAGCTTATGGTTAAGTGGCTATCATCTTAATGTAAGCTCCGTACTTGCTTTACCATTTATAACTCTATGAAAGGATATACAATACCCATTAGTAAGATCTTGATTTAACCTCTTTCATGGATGACAGTTTTAACTGTGTGTTGTAAAGCAGCTTTATGATTACACTTGTTCTATAATGTATGTAACACTGATTAGATTGAGCCGTTGATTATGGAAATACATTACCAGCTGTCTTAACTAGGTAAACTGGTTCCAATCAAGTAAGCTAAAGCAACACCATAAGTATCATTAGAGTTCAAAGCTGATGAGATTCAATGACCCTTCTCTAGTGATGGTTATAGAGTAGCGATAACATGTAACCTATGATCTAATACCATTAGTATTCACAGCACTATAGGTATGATTTGATCGTTCGCTAGTAGTGTTCAAAGCGGATATCACTCTGATCTAGTAATGGTTTCCATACTAGTTATACCTGAACCTTATAGTAGGTTATTTATATTTTTGCTCCCATAAAATATTGAAGTTAATCGAGGATAGGCTTGGGTTTTCCAATATGTGGAAATTAGATATGCCATAGTGCAGATGCACCAAAAGTAGAAAAACTCTCAAAACGTATGCTACCAACGTTTTCATTTCGACGAATTGTTGTTGAAAGACATATTTTGCAGTCGTCGAGGGATGTATCTCCCCAGCACTGTGCCAAACAATTGCTTCAATAGGAGGACTCTGGCGGCCATGGGAGTTAGAGAGGCTGTATGTATGTCTACTCTGTCAGTCCTTCGGAAGCCACCCGACCCTATATATAATGCATGCGTGGATGATTCGTAATGGTAATGGTAAGAAAGTTCTGGCAGGAACATGAAATAATAAGAACGGATTTCTAAATCAGCCGACCCAGTTCTTTGTTCTTGTCAGCAAGAGTAAGACTAGATTAGTAGTTGATTAGACTGGGCCGATTCAATTCGCTTTAAATCTCCTTGCAATTTGCGTCGATCACCGGCTGGCAGAAGCGCCTGTCAATTTGGATATCATTTTCAGAGATTCCACTTCTCTGTGAAAAATAGTTGAATGCTCAATACTACTTCAAGACTTGAACGTGTATGGCAAGGATTCAAAGCATGAGGACATCCCTCGAACTTTCCGGGAACTTGCAAATGGTTAGACGAAACAATTTTTTTGGGTGAGTGTCAATTCTCTCAATAACATAAATTTTTAGAAAACTGATCATTGACATATTTATTTTTCTTTTTGGGAGAAATACAAACCGATTCATATCGAGTGGGATAATTTGGAGTAATCTTCTGTCCAGTTATTTTTTTAATAAGTTTTTTGGTTATACGTTTTAAAATTTCCAGCCAATCCAAAATTTTGATCGATTTTTTGAGTATCTGGATTAGCTTAAATGAGACATAACTTGTGAGATAAGATTCTGAAATGTATTGAACATTGATACACGAAAAACTCATCCATAAAAAAACTCAAAACTACCTCTAAAAATTTAACCGGACTCAAACACATATTTTTACCTAAGGGAAAATTGCTGTCGAGTTAGCTTACTCCGAATCGTATTGATTATTTCACGTTGACAGATTAAATTCGCTTTTGATCGCCCTGCAATATACGTCGCTCACTGGCCTACAGAAGTACCGGTCAAAATTCAAATCATTTCTGAAAATAGAGCCCCACAACGTGTCTGGCAATGATTCTTGCAAGGACTCAAAGCATGAGAACAACAGTTGAATGCCCAATACTTCTTCAAGTCTTGGAACGTGTCTCGCAATGATTCAGAGCAACAGAAAATTGAATGCCCAATACTACTTCAAGTCTTGGAACGTGTCTCACAAGGATGCTCGCAAGGATTCAAAGCAAGAGAAAAAATAGTTGAATACCCACTGCTACTTCTAGTCATAGAACGTATCCCACAAGGATTCAAAGCATGAGGACGTCCCTTGAACTTTTGGGGAATTTGGAACATGTCTCGCAAGGATGCTCGCTAGGATTCCAAGCCCTACGAATGCCCAGTGCTACTTCTAGTCTTACAACGTGTCCCACAAGGATGCGTGAAAGGATTCAAATGGGTCATATGGCTCTTACAACGTGTCCCACAAGATGCATGCAAGGATTCAAATGGGTCACATGGTCTTAACAGGATTCAAATGGGTCATATGCTTCTTACAACGTGTCCCACAAGATGCATGCAAGGATTCAAATGGGTCACATGGTCTTAACTATGGTCCTAAAATGAAAACAACTTGCTCAAGATCTTTAAATGAGTCCTTGAAGTGTCCCACAAGATGCATGCAATGATTCAAATGGGTTACATGGTCTTAACTATGGTCCAGAAATGAAAACAACTGGCTCGAGATCTTTGAAGATGCATGCAATGATTCAAATGGGTTACATGGTCTTAACTATGGTCTAGAAATGAAAACAACTGGCTCAAGATCTTTGAATGAGTCCTTGAAACAATATACGAGTCCTTTGTAGGGCTTTTTTTAAGGACTCCAAGTGGGATACATTCACCATGAATAGATTTTGTGCACAAAAAATGGGTTTCAAGTCATAAAACAAAAAATGGGTTAAGTCATAAACATGGTAAAGGAAGAAACAATGATCTTAATCCTTATTGAAACCTTCTCAAGCTTAAGTAGTGTGAATAACACCAAGAAATCATAACATGTCTTTGACATCAAAGTTGAACATGGGCACTATTACTATGGAATAACATCATGAAATCATGACATGTCTTTGGCATCAAAGTTGAATATGGACACTATTACTATGTCTTGGGCATCATGAATGAGTTTCAAGTTCTTGACCAAAATCAAGGGAGGGAAGGAAGAGATTCGAGCCCTAAAGCTTCCAGTTCTTGGGGGATCATGGATGAGTCTTCACTCAACACATATGACCTGTGTAGGGTGTCGTTCTCCTCCAAGTGGGATACATGGGCCATGACTAGGTTAGTTGTGAACCAAGAATGGCTCTCAAGGTCTAACCAAGGTTAGGGCAAGACAATAAGGGTCTTGTGCAAAGAAATGATATATGGTGAGTGCAAGCTAATGATGGTCTCTCATGAAGGCTTAGTGGCAATGAAAACATGGAAAAACAACAATCTTTAACTATGATGGATTATTCAAGGTACTTTTACAATGAATTTGAATATGGTGTAAAAAGATGAAATGCTAGAAATTGAATTAGCTTTTAGAATATATAATTTTTATTTATAGAAATTGTGAATAACTATGTGAAATTTGAGTTTTTCTAAGAGTGGTATGTTATTTTTTTGGCAAAATATAAGCTATATGTCTCTGTTAGTGCACGTGTTGAGTATATTAACAATGGAATTTCCTTAAATTTTTTTGTGTAATTGTAGATAACCCATTGTTCTACTGCGGTGTATTTTTTCAAAATTTATAATATTAATTTAATTATTTTTATTTTATTTTTAATTATGAAAGTCAATATATCTTTGAAATTAATGTCTTTCGTGAGGGTCTTAACATTATCAAACATTTTTCTTTTTGATCTAGATATCGATCTCTTCTAGTGTGGCGTATAACTTATTTTAAAAATAGTTAAGCTGGAAAAAAGTTATAGAAGAAATAAAAGAGGTATGTATTTTAGGATTTTGATATATGTCAAGAAAAAAATAGATTAAAAATAGTAAGCAATATTAATTTAATTTTTTTTTATATATTTTGAATCTACATAGCCGACTCTATTTGAGTCTATAGTTTCATGTGTAGATTTTAACCTTGTACAATATTTGACTGCAAACACATTTTCAATAAAAGAACAAAAAATATACAATGACAAATACACACATTACACAGAGATTTTTTCCATGGAAACCCAAACTGGGAAAACCAACATTGCAATACCCCTAGGTCAAACCCCAATTGTAAATGTAAATGAAAATGTACTTAAGCTAGTGAGTTGTTTAATTTCATTTTTGTATGCACATTCCTTGGTATATTGCGCACATGTACTGTGCACTAAAATGATGAAGTGTGCACATGTATTGTGCACTAAAATGATGAAGTGTGCACATTCCAGGATACTGCGCGCAACAAACTTATGTTCACATGATTTTGAGGCTAGGGAGCCTTTGTGTATATATTGTGTTTTATAGGCTGGTGAGCCCGTTATTATAAGCTAGGAGTCTTATGTTTTGAATTAGGCCAGAGAGCCTAGATGCTAAAGGCCAGTAAGCCTATTTTTGTATATGTATTATCATTAATATAATATATCATTGCATGTAGACCAACCACGATAAAAGAGTATGGGGGACTAAACTCCACTAGTTAGGGAAAGGGGGGGCTAAAAGTTAAGGATAAGGGGCTAAGCTAGGGAGCTTAAGCCAAAAAAGAATATTATATTAATATTCCTTAAAGTATTAAGTATGGAGAATTATTTTATCCTAATTTCTAAGGATGGGGACAAGTGGACCAAAGTAGCTCTCAACATGAAAAGTGTCGAGTTGGGAACATGCATACATATAGTTCGGACTTAGTTCTTTTGCCCATGGATTCCTTACATCATCATTCACTCACTCATTCAGTTGTCCTCGGTACCTTTCTGTTACTATGACTGTACTTGTACCCATACCCATACTAGTACCAGTACTCATACTTATACCTAGTTAGCTTAGGAGCTGGACTAAAGAAGTAGGTTGTCAGGCCCATGGGAGATTGAAGAGGTGGGTTGTCAGGCCCGTGAGAAAATATCTCTAGGTGAGAGAATTGTTGGGAATTGATTCCCGAATGTGCTAAACTGCAGCTACAGGGCTTTGAGGCTTCTTGTCCAACCTATTATTGAAGCCCAGAAAGGAAGTGGGGTAGCTGAAGGACTGTTGAGAAGAGAAGGGGCACACTTCCTGGGGTGAGATAGGAATGTGGGGAATGAGGGACTATAGGTTGTTAGTTTGAGTTGGTACCTTTGATAGAGTCTTTCATGTTGTCTGATATACATCATCCTGGTTAGGAATCCCTTTAACTGAGTGGATTTTATTCTCAGCTAGAGGGTGACCCACTGCTAAGAGTGATGAGCAGTGTGGTCTAAGGCTGGGAGGTTCGTGGAAGGTCTGCACGTAGTTGGTGATATTTTTACCAAGATAAGTGTCCATTTTGTGTTAAATTACATGCTGCATTATTATGTATGTGTTTATTTTTATGGGTTTTTCTGTGTGTGGTTTATACATGTTTTTATATTTATGGGTAATGTCTATCTATGATGCATGTATATTTTTACTATTATTTCTGTATGAATCTATGCATTTGCATAATGCATTTGTCTGTTTTAAGTTTTATATTTAAAGTTCCGCAAGAGTTTCTGTGTGTATATGTTTTAATTATGTATACAGTTTGAAAATTCTTATGTGGCATAGCCCAGTTAGATGTTGGGGATGTTACAAACATATTCTATATTCATTCATAGCAATACATTGTTTACAATACAATATACATATAGGAGCCAACGACATCCAAAAATCTAAACCAATGACCTGGATTAGTCAACAACCCTAATTCCTTAACTGAAAACAAAAAACCATCGAAAAAAACCATGTGCCAAAAAAACACCCAACAATGGACATGAAAATCAAGGTGACACAAAAAATGAGGAAAAAATTAGACATGTTTGCTGAGGCAAAAAACAATTTCTCAGAGGCGTTGCCCTCGAACCCTTGTGAAAGGGGGATATCGCCTCCCTACAACTCCCGAAAGGGGCAGCTAAAACGCCCCTACGCGCCCGACACAACGTAGCAAACACTAGTGCTATTTGTGAAAACAATATAACACATACCCAACATTCTCCCACTTATTGTTTTGTTTGTATATAGGGGGTTACAGGGTTACATAGTCAACAATCCAGGGAAGAAATGCCCATGGATCCTCTACACCAAGAGAACTTATCAGTGCTCACAAATTTTGTTAATGAATCTGCAACATTCTTCAAAGTGTCCACCTTCATCAACAACACTTTATTTTATTCAACCATGACTCTCACAAAGTGATATTGAATATCAATATGTTTTGTCTTTGAATGATAAGTCGGGTTCTTCGCCAAAAAAATTGCACTATGACTGTCACAATCTATCCTTACAGCTTGTTGTAGCAACCCAATGCTTGAACACAATCTTTGTAACCATACTTCTTCCTTACTTGCATGAGTGGTTGCCCTGTATTCAACTTTTGTAGTTGAAAGTACCACTACATTCTGTCTTTTTCTCATCCAACCGATTGCTCCTCCAAATAGGTTAAAATGTAGTATACCTAGGGAGGTAATATGGGGTACCTAGGGAGGTACCCAATGGGAATGTGGTTATGTATTATTAGTGGAGGCCACTCAATGTAAGGAGGACTAGGTCCACTATCATGGTACTTAGATATAATAAATAGGCCTTTAGATATCCTATGATCTAGATCTCCAGCCCAGTCTGCATCCACAAAACCATGAATGTCCAACACTCTGTCCAATCCTGGTCTTCCTTGGTAGCAAAATCCATAGCTAGCGGTGCCACACAAACACCTGAAAAACCCATTTTACTGTTGTTCAATGCTCATTCCCTGGTTTTGATATACCTGCTCAAAACTCCCACTACATGTGCAATGTTCGGTATAGTACAAACCATTGCATACATAAAAATTCCAACTGCACTCACATATGGAACAAAAGACATGTCCTCCTCCTCTTCGTGTGTCTCGAGACACTGATCCACAGATAACTTTACAGCAACAGGAATAGGGACCTTGAATGATTTATATTCCTGCATATTTGTAATGTTTGAGCCAATAGTCACTAAGGAAACAACAAGTCATAAGAGTTATGATAGCACCTGAGGAAATGACATAATCAAAAGTTGGAAGAATTGTAACTTCCAGTGCGACTAGAAGCCAGGGTGAAAGGAAGCATATAATAAGTCATCACGATTAATTGTAGTAACAATCCCTTACTTGAAGGAAGGACCAGGGTGATAGGTTACAAGAGTGTGAGAAATATAAATCTTTGCAAGTTGACCGAGGATAGTAACAAACAGAAGTTTGATATTCTTGAAAAGTTTTGGCTCATGAGGAAACATCCTAAAATGAAATTATCTAGAGATCGAAATAAATTTAATGGAAAACATGATCGATGTTGCGAAATCACTAGGTCTTAACTGGTTTGGACCTCTCAAAAATATAGAAAACCTCAACAAATCGAACACCGGAGATAAAAGTAGTCCAGAATTCGAATCCAAGAGTAATAGTAGGTCGACAAAGAAGATGGTACTACAAGAACCCGGGATGATAACGAATAACACATAAATTATATTACAATAAAAACTCAGAGGACAATCGTCCTTAAATCGTAGATTCAATAAAGCTAAAATTAAAATCCTTTAATACATAACTAAACAACAATAAAATTAAAAATGTAACAATACTCTAAATGGTAATTTGTTTGGCTACCATTTGATTAAGGAAAATATTATAATCAATAGAAGATAACTCAAACAATCGAGATATTAATTAATATAAGAACCAAAAAGATTCCCACATGATTAATCTTATATAAACAATTATCTAAAATTATATCAGTCGAAAGCTATATTTACTCTACTAGTATTTAAAAATGAATATAAAATTACAGAAACAACACCGTTGTACATTAATGTTCATGAGTACTACAATATGCTTAAATTTAAATTTACATATTACCCCAAAATACAATATCCAAATATCGTGACCGAGTTTGAAGTTGTGTGAAGATGGTCCTCAATCGGAGCTTGTGCAATTTCCCTCCTTCACCTTGTTAATCCCAAGACTACACCAGTATCTCCCAGCCAACATTAGGGGTACTCTTCTTCCCCTTTATCCCACCAAGCCGCAAATGGGTCACACACAAGAAACCATAACACAATAGCTCCCAAGATTTCTTCACAAGGAAGATCCTCCAATCTTTTTACAAGCTTGGAGTCCCAACTCTCACAAGTAAAACACAGTCCAACACAAATTTGGCATCATAATAGTACTAATAAAAGTGAGTCCCCTCTCCTTTTTTCTCAATTCTTTTATAGAAAAATACCCACTGACACATGTCCTCATGTACACATAATTAACTTTTTAATTATTTTATTAGTGATTATTCACATACACGCTTGTCACACTCTCTACAAGTTGCACAAGTAATTCCCCTTTTTATTTTTAAATAAAAATCCATTTTCCCTCACATTCCCCAATGTGTTCCTATTTTTTGTCTTAGTTGCCCCTTAGTTCCGCAAATTATCATTTAATGAGTGTCCCCTAACTAGATCTTAGTTTGAGTTGGTTTCGGAGTCTTCTTTTAGTTAGACTTAGTGGTAGATTGACTCAAGATATCATTCTATGGCTACACCTATTCTCTCATGTTTTGATTTCTTTCTATTTTAAAAATCCCTTTCTATTATTTTCATGCACACATGTGCATTTTACCCAACCTTTAAATTTTATTCCCCTTTTTCCTAGAGTTTGATTTTATCTCAATTCTCTTTACTTTATTTAATATTTTTATTTAGTCCCTTATTTAAACTTAGACTTAGACTTAGTCTTAGACTTAGGCTTAGAATCTTGTTAGGCTTCTAAGTTTATAATTTAATGACTAATTAATATTTTATTTTAACAAGGTTTAAACATTTCATTGTTTTCTAGGCCACCTAGATTTATCGACTCATGTTTAATTACATGACGTGCCCTTCAAGACACACCTCTGTGCTTCAAGGGTGTCACTCGCCTTTGAATGGTTTTGGAAGTTTGTCCAACCCTTGGAGTCAACATTCCATTTGGTCTCCCTTGTGAGAGACTAAGGGATTCTAAGAAATAAGGATTCTTCCTTATTGTGTGTCTCTTAGACTGTTGGTTGTGGAGCCTGATTATCTTCCTGATTCAGAGGTCCTTGATTTCAGCCATGTTTATACCCCATGAATTATTTACACCCCAGAAGTATGTACACTCTTCCACGCGGGGGAGTGCAGAGGGGGGGTACCCCCTCTGCGGGGTCTGGGGGGTCCATCCCCCCAGCTGGGGGGTCTGGGGGCAAGCGGGCCCCCAGCGGGGGTTCGGGGGTGAAGCCCCTGAAGCAAAAATTGCCTTATAAAAGTATATTGTAATTTTATTGTAAATCTGGACCGTTCATTATAAGGTCGTAGATCTAAGGGTAGAGATTTTTTTAGGGTTTTTTCCCTAGAAGGAAACCCTCTTTTATGAGGGAAATGTATTGCGGCTATGGAGGAGGGTGAATATTGTATTCTGAGAGAGGAGACTGTGAGAGAAAGAAGAGGAAGTTACAACGGGTTTTGCTGTAGGTTGTATCCCTTCATTTGCTGGATAATAATAAAGGAAGGACCTTGCAATTTCTCTAGTGGACGTAGCCCACACTGGGTGAACCACGTAAATCTGTGTCTCTCTTGTATTGTGTGTCTTCTGTGTTTTTGTTTCTACATTTGTTTTATTTTATTGCTCTGCGGTTCTGTTTTTCTAACAACTGGTATCAGAGCGTAAGGTAACTC
>JASDQU011375111.1:11303-24493 GCA_032191745.1 Picea mariana | reverse complement strand
GATTATCTTCCTGATTCAGAGGTCCTTGCTTTCAGCCATGTTTATACCCCATGAAGTATTTACACCCCAGAAGTATGTACACTCTTCCACGCGGGGGAGTGCAGAGGGGGGGGTACCCCCTCTGCAGGGTCCGGGGGGTCCATCCCCCTAGCTGGGGGGTCTGGGGGCAAGCGGACCCCCAGTGGGGGTTCAGGGGCGAAGCCCCCGAAGAAAAAATTGCCTTATTAAAGTATATTGTAATTTCATTGTAAATCTGGACCATTCATTATAAGGTCGTAGACCTAAGGGTAGAGATTATGTTAGGGTTTTTTCCCTAGAAGGCAACCCTCTTTTATGAGGGAAATGTATTGCGGCTATGGAGGAGGGTGAATATTGTATTCTGAGAGGGGAGACTATGAGAGAAAGAAGAGGAAGTTACAACGGGTTTTGTTGTAGGTTGTATCCCTTCATTTGCTGGATAATAATAAAGGAAGGACCTAGCAATTTCTCTGGTGGACGTAGCCCACACTGAGTGAACCACGTAAATCTGTGTCTCTCTTGTATTGTGTGTCTTCTGTGTTTTTGTTTCTACATTTGTTTTATTTTATTGCTCCGCGGTCCTGTTTTTCTAACATAGACTTCTTCATGAGCGACTATCTCAGTCTTCCCTCATGACATTGTGGACCTCTCAAATTACATAATTGTTAACCTACAGTTTAGGCCATGGAAGGAGTGCTAGTAGGCTGTGACAGGGATGTTTCCCCACCTCTCCCTCAAATGTGTGGTTTTTGTGCATGACCCCTTTACTCCTTATGTGAGTTAGATTAGTAAGCATCGTCAAGCCTGAATCCATTGACAAAAATAGTGTCAATAATAAATATACATAAATCATACTGTAATCAATCATATATCACATGTGCGTAAAATGAAATACTAAGACAAAATGAAATACATTCCCTGACTCAATCTAGAGTCCAAGGAAGTCCATTGATTCCATCAACATCCATAACATATCATGTGTCTTGCACACTCAGGAGAACTCATCAATAATATATGTCATTACAAGTACATATGAAAGTAACATATAAATCACAATACATCATCACCATCATATATAACTCATAATCAAGACGAAAATCATAATGTACCATATTTGGATCACTTGCATGCAACTATCCTCAAAGAATAAGTCAATATAAGTGTGATCAATAGAACATGATGTTACAATTTATAATGAAAGAAAAGTGTTATTTATGAAAAAGAAATAAATGATTACTGCTACCCATTCTTACACAAAGCCAATTTTATAAATAAAATCATCTTCATACCCAACTGCAAGCCTTGTTAATAATGCTCACTGTTCTAATTCAAAAGTTCTTTTCAAATTATAGGGTTTCTATAAAATCATATTTCTTTGGGAACATAACATAGAAAAAAACTAAAATGGTTTTGGGAAAAAATGAGGGCTATATAATTTGCGTAAAATGAAATTATGGAGGGAAGTGATAACGATCAATGTTCTTTACACATACAAATATCACCCAATGGCCATCAACACATATGATCAATTCAAACCTTCAAAATAAAAATCTGTATTTTGTTTTTTGGATTATTAAAAGTATAATTCAAATGTATCAACAAACAACCTAAAAACTCCTCCTTATAACTTCATGTAGTAAGGATCATATTAACTTTTGAAACTTATCCATTTGTACACTATTTTTCTCAAATAATATAACTACAACAACAGAATGAACCCATTTAAGGAAAAAAGAGGCATTACCATTTGTATGTCATTATATATATTTTCTATATATATTTCCAATTGTAATAACTATGTTTTATCAAAGCATGGCTTTTTTTTTGCAATAAAAAAACAACACTTGAAAGCAATATGTCAACCAACTACTATCCCCAAGTAAGATGTGAACTTCACACACAGGCTTGTCATTTCCAGCCAACGCTTCCAACAAGCAACTCGAAATAATGATAACAAAATCGTGGAGAGCGAAGTAGGGTTTATATCTTTGAATTCCAAAGAAAGTGGGCTGAGATATGAGTGCAAGTAAAAACCCTATGTTTCAAATTTCTTTACAATCATA
Organism: Picea mariana; assembly: GCA_032191745.1. Classification (NCBI taxonomy): domain Eukaryota; kingdom Viridiplantae; phylum Streptophyta; class Pinopsida; order Pinales; family Pinaceae; genus Picea; species Picea mariana. The sequence continues at coordinate 22,412 of JASDQU011375111.1, read as the reverse complement.
ACACTATAACTCAAAATTTGCTAGCGGATTTGGGGCAATAAGGACACGATGTATGTGTGAGAAAGTAGTTGAAACACACCCGCATGCCCCAACAATTGTCACAACAAACTAAAGTGATATTACAATGAGCCTTAAAAATATTTAACATTTCTTCCAGAAGAGATACAGAGACATTCAAGACGAGAGTGTTGGAGAGCATTAGAATTTCCATTTGGTTTTGTTTGGAACACAAAATTCTCAATCCTAACAAAGAATCCTATTGTGCCTAACTTTAGGCCATATCCATAAAAACCAAATGTAAACAATAGTGATGAGACCCTTTTTTCATTCAAAAGATCTTATTCCTTTTAAACTCGACTGTATAAGTTTCAATACAAAACCCAGGTTGAGATTTCTCCCTGGTAATCCTAGTTGTTTTATATCAACTTCAAAAAAAAATAATTTTCCATCCACAACATATTAAAATCAATTCCCAACAGAGATTCGTTCTCAGAACAAACATGCAGCATGAAAAAAACTTGATCCAATATTTAAAATTTATCATAACAAAGAAAGCCATCGATGCTAGAGAAGTCGAAAATTTCCATACCCATTGAAATAAGATAAATAGCCACGAGAGATAAGCACAAGATCATTATCCAACCACCAAATCCTTAGAATCTAAAAACCCTTGACTAACAGCATCAGACCATTTCCAACAAGAAACAATGAAAAATGTGGTATTCCTCAGGAGGGAAAACCAACGAAGAGTGCATTAACTCTCCATCAACTCACATCACCCCAACATTCACCAAAACTAACCAACCTTTCACGATAGCCAACCACAATTTACACGATGGAAAGCACTTAATCGCGAGCTCGAACTCCAAATCAAGCTTTGGTACCACACATATTACATTATCTAATATTCAACCATATCATAGATCAAAACCATACCTCATCCATAAATATTATAAGTTTTCACCGCTCTATATATCAACCATATCAACTTACAAATCAAGTGACGTGAGATATGATGTCCATGACATATATGAATTCAACTCTAAGTCAAGTTCATTCACATTTTGCATGTGACAACCTTGTATGATATCATATATCGTATATATATGCATGGAATAAAGTTGATCACTCTTTTTAAATATGTAACAAGCCATATTAAAGTCATATAACTCTAAAACTTATAATCATAAGTGTTATAATTTTGGTGTGAAAGGCCTCTCAATGTTTTATTTTCTTTTAATCATGGCAACAACATATTTAATGCAATATGAGGACAAAGAGTCTCATAAATTGCTAACAAAGAAACCATTTGTGCATAAGAGAAGAATAGAATACTACACTGTATTTGGATCTAGCCATTTGTTTGCAGGACACATTTCTTTCTCAAAAAAAGGAGGGAAATCAACTTAATACAACTTCTCTTAGGGGTCTTACCTATTATTTAAATAATATAGTAATCAAAATAATATTGTGTATTGCAATATTTTGTAGGTTTGATTCCTGTTGTGCAATCTTTCATCAACAACTGGTGACTCCACAAGGAAATGATCTTGTAGTAGATTAGAACTCATGAATTCTAGTTTTGACAAAATCAATAGGGTTGTATTGCGAGAAAGTATAATAATAAACCAAGAACGAAGTTATACAAAAGGGGGGAATAAAATGATATCAAATGATATATGAAATGTGACTTCGTGGAATAACTTATGGCAAGTGATATGTATGAAGGGATTTGGTCTTGTTGGTATAACAAGCATAGAAACCACAGTGTTTGTTCGGATAACAACTTTCATTGAAATTCAACCTTTGTGACAAATTTTATAAAAACATGTCTTGATATGATCTTATTTAAAACAAAAGGGAGGGTAGAAAGGGAATGAAGAAGTAGGGAGAATCAAAACCATCAAGCTCATAGTAAGAATGAAATTGAAGGTATTGAATATATCTCATAAACATTTAAATAATAGAGGATCATAACATCTCTCCATTGCATTTAATTTCACTACTGACTTAAATTATTTACAGATAATGATATACCTAGTGACATAATTGATCGATTTGACTCTGTCTTAACAAAAGGGATTAAAATCGGAAAATTATAATGAAACTAATAAAACAAATAACAAATTGCACTCAAAGTTAAAAATTAAATATGTATAGAAACAAAAAATATTTAGAAAGCACTCAATCAAAAATCAATTTGGTTCAACATAGTGCTTAAGATGTGAACCATTTGTGCTATAGGAGAACAATCACTCATCCATATATTTTAATAAATATGAGTTGGTTCTAAGGACATAAGCGATTTTAAATGGATCTAGCCACGATTTTTTAAACTTAGAATGTCTTCCTCTTTCAGAATGGGAAAAATCCCAAAGTGGCACTTTCTCATCAACCTTAAAATCAATAGATTTAGCTCTTTTCATAAAATATTTTTTCACTGTTTGATATCTCCAAAATAAAAGGTTAATCAGTTTATCATAATATGCAGAACCCTTTCTAAATCGTTGATCATTGTTCAAGCAAATCTGACCTCTAAAAGCAAGGAGAAAATAAAGTTGCAATCTAAAGTGAAAGAAAAAGACAAAGACAAAACTAAATAAACTAAAAACATAATTTAACCTCCCCTTTTTTTTGTTATTTATGTACAAAAGGAAGGGAAAAACATTATTGGACTCAAATAGGATGACATTTTCCATAGAGAAACACATCATCTATTTTATATGGATGATTAATGACTGAAAAGATAATGCATGAAGAATGTTGATCACCCTGCCCACTAACAAATGCATGTGGCAAGGGTAATGGGCCTGTCAAAATACATAAAAAGTGATCACCATCTTGCAGGAACTTCCAACCAACAAGATGGGATTTAGGCTCGTTATTGGAAACATGAGAGTGATCAATAACATTAGAATGATGGTTAGAAGTTTCGATGTCTAGGATGGGGTTAAGGGCTCTTTAAGCATCATAAGGTCATCTTCCACAATCTCCTAATGAAGAAAATAATAACTATGCTCCAAGAGAGAAAATAATGGATTCAAATGCATAGGAATTCCTTTGAATCTATCATAATAAAAATAAATCATGCATGCAAGAGAGATATGCATATCATCATTGAATTCCTCAACCTCTTTGAATTGAAACAATGGGTTTGTGAAAGAATTATTCAATGTAAAATCTTGATTATCCTTATGAGGATCTTCAGAATGAGACTCAACATATGAATCTTTATTTCCCCTTGAATCCCCTCTTTAATTTTCTTCTGAATGGTCATGAGAAATATCAGGGATAGTGCTATGAAAATCAAGAGAAGCCTCCCTACAAGATTCATCCAAGAAGAGTACTTCATTGGACACAAGTTGATTTTGAGTAGGATATATTTCAAAAAGGTCCTCATTTAAGGGGAAGGCATCAAACAAAGCTTCGTTAGAAGTAGGACTAGTAGTCATATCAAGATAAGAATCCTTACAATATTCTGAGAATATAGCTCTATGAGATGCATGATTGTCCTCCTGCAGACTCATAATGAAGAGAGAGGGATTTGTACGATATTCATATTTAGATTTTAGAAATAACTCACAAATTATCTGTTCATGAGGACCATATAAAAAATTACATTGAGGAGGATCAAGGATGCTTTCAAGTAGAATATCAAAGTGATGAAAAATAGGTGGATAAGGAAAGTCGATAAAAAAAACTTTATGAAAATTGATTCTCCCATGAAAATTTGACTAGATACCATACATCTAGACCAGTCTCCTACTTTACCACGAAGGGAAAGTGGAAAACAATATGTAGAAGAATGTATATCATAAACCCCAATATATTGACATAATCTAAGGATATCATCCATATGACTCTGAGAGCATTCCCATGAGTTACCCTAAAAAAGAGAACAATTAACCATAGCAAATTTTGCATTCAGGCTCAAATTTGATCTATATATGATTATGCGGGTTAGGATAAAGAAAACTCATGAAATATATATATATATATATATATATATATATATATATATATATATATATATATATAGGGACATAGAAAATGGGTTGTTTGCTTCCCCAGTATGGTCTCCAAATAAATGTTGAGGAAAAGGTATGAGGAACCTCACTCCAACATTTTTGGATCTTACTAGGCTAGGGTAATATAGTTGGTATTATCACTTATGGTTTATAGTCTTAGACAAAATTATCTATTGATTCTGGAGCAATAAGTACAACGAATCAATGTTTTCATTTATAATTAAACCATGCAAAAGAAGAAAGTGAAAAATGTATATGTAATGTGTTTATAGGATTAGGGAACAAATGAAATAAAAATATGAAAATAGTATCATAAAATACACATGAGACCAAAATCAACAAGTGATTTTATTAATTTCATTCCAAGTTACAATCATAACCCCTTTTCAAACCCCTACAAGGGTATGGACCAAGATCAAATTTAGAGATCTTCGATCGGCACCATACAGAAAGACTCTAACAACAAGAGAGGATTGATACTATAAGTCTAGATCAACTTAGCCATGAAAATATCATTCACTGACTCTGCAAAATATTCCTTATCAGTAATAAAATCTAATTCATATACAAATCATAATGCATAGACTATCAATATCATATGATCAACCTTTCAAGAATAAGCTGCTGAAATATGTATCTCAATACTTGAATCTTTCTACCTTCAATAATAACCTGCTCTCAATAAGAGGGTTAAGACTCTAAGATAACTCAAAATGAATGAAAGTAAGTAATCTCACAAGAATAAGAGTAGACCTTATATCAAAAATTTATTTTGTGTTCTCTCCCCCTTTTTGTCCCTTCCTTTGATAATCTTTTATCTTCCTCAAAAAATGTCGTGGTAGTTTCAAAATACCATTAGTTAAGTCATAAAAGACTTAATATTAGTTAGCGTCAAATAATAATAATAATAAAGGGTTTATTAAATAATAACTAATAGGTGGGACCTTTGGCTGGAGTGAGACATGAGCCAAAATATGAGTGTTTGAAAGGCTTGGGCGAGGCTACTAAGGAGGCCTTTCTGGTCAAAGATGTGGATAAAACAATCCTTGGCCTACTAAGTTAAGGAAACCAAATTGAAATAGTTGATTCAAATATTAAGGATCAACATCAAAGTGAATGGAGAATCTAGGTCTCCTGTTACCCCTTTGCCAAAAAATATTTCTGCCCCTGCCTCTGCCATGACTTCCTCTACTAAAGAAACTCATTGTCTAAAAGCAAACTTATATCATAATATAGAACATGAAATACTAATCAACCATCAATTAACTTTGTCTAAATATAAACTCAAAACATTGGCTCTTATAATTTAATACTAAAGAATTCATGTGATCAATTCACTACCCTGTATATAAAAATCATATTCATTTTGTCAATTTAAATTCGCAATTGTCATAATCTAGAATGTGGATGCTTAATGAAATATGGGATGTGATTTGTGTTTATAATGAATGAAAAGTGTTATTTGTGAAAAGGAAATAAATGATTATTGCTCTAAATAAGACCCATTCTTACCCGAACTCAGTTTTATAAATCAAATCATCTTCATACCCAATTGCAATCCTCATTAATAATGTTCATTGTTCTAATCCAAAACTTCTTTTCAAATTACAGGGTTTCTATAAAATCATATTTCTTTTGGAACAAAACATGGAAAAAAAATAAAATGATTTTGGGAAAAAATGAGGGTTGTATAATTTTTGTAAAATGATATTATGGAGGGAAGTGATAACGATCAATGTTCTTTCCACATACAAATATCACCCATCAATCATCAACACATATGATAAATTCAAACCTTCAAAATAAAACTCAGTATTTTGTCTTTTGGATTCTTAAAAGTCTAATTCAAATGTATCAACAACCGGCCTGAAAACTCCTCCTTATAAATTCTTGTAGTAATGATGATATTAACTTTTGAAACTTATCCATCTGTACCCTATTTTTCTCAAATAGTATAACTACAACAAAAAAATGAACCCATTTCAGGACACAAGAGTCATTCCCATCTGTATGCCGATATATATATAATATTTCTATATATATTTCCAACTGTAAAAACTGTGTTTTATCAAAGCATGGCATTTCTTTTTCAATATAAAAAGGACACTTGAAAGAAATATGTCAACCAACTACCATCCCCAAGTAAAATGTCAACTTCACACATAGTCTTGTCATTTCCAACCAACACTTCCAATAAGCAACTCGAAATGATGATAACAAAATCATGTAGAGTGAAGTAGGGTTTATATATTTGAATTCCAAAGAAAACAAGTCGATATAGGACTGCAAGTTGAAACCCTAGGTTTCAAATTTATTTACAATCATAACACTATAACTCAAAATATGCTAGTGGATTTAGGCCAATAAGGGCATGATGTATGTGTGATAAAGTAGTCGAAACACACCCACATGCCCCAACAATTGTCACAACAAACTAAACTGATATTACAGTGAGACTTAGAAAAGATTTAGCATTTCTTCCAGAACAGATATAGAGATAGTCAAAACAAGAGCGTTGGAGAACATTACAATTTCCATTTGGTTTTGTTTGGAACAAAAAATTTTCAATCATAATAAAGAATCCTATGGTGCCTAACAATATGCCATATCCATAAAAACCAAACACAAACAACAATGATGGGACCCTTTTTTCATTCAAAAGCTCTTATTTCTTTTCAAATCAACTCTATAAGTTTCAATGTAAAACCAGGTCAAGAGTTTTCCCTAGTGATTCTAGTTGTTTTATATCAACTTCAAAACAAATAAGTTTCCATCCACAACATCTTAAAAAAAAATCCCAATAGAGATACATTCTCATAACAAACACGCAACATGAAAACAACTTGAGCCAATATTTAAAATTTATTAGAACAAAGCAAGCCATCAATGCCAGAGAAGTAGAAAATGTCCATACCTGTTGAAATAATCTAAATAGCCACGAGATATAAGCCCAACATCATTATCCAACCACCAAATCTTTAGAATCTAAAAACCCTTGACTAACAACAACATACCATGTCCAACAAGGAACAATGCAAAAGGTGTTATTCCTCAAGAGGGAAAACCAATGGAGAGTGCATGAACTCTCCATCAACTCACATCACCTCAACATTCACTAAAACTCACCAAACTTTCATGATGCCAAAATTTACACGATGGAAATCACTTAATCACCAACTTGGAATCCAAATCGATCTTTGGTACAACACATATTACAATATCAATTTTTCAACCATATCATAGATCAATACTATACCTCATCCATAACTATTATAAGTTGTCATTGCTCTATATAACAACCATATCAACTTACCAGTCAAGTGATGTGAGATATGGTGTCCATAACATATATGAATTTAACTCTAAGTCGGGTTCATTCACACTTTGCATGTGACAGCCTTGTATGATATACTATATTGTATATATATGCATGTAATAAAGTTGACCACTCTTTTTAAATATGTCACAAGTCATATTAAAATCACATAAGTGTTATAATTCTGGTGTGAAAGGCCTCTCACCCTTTTCATTTCTTTTAATCATGGCGAAAACATATTTAATGAAATATGAGGATAAAAAGTCTCATAAATTGTTGACAAAGAAACCATTTGTGCAAATGAGAAGAATAGAATACCACACTATATTTTAATCTATCCATTTGTTTATAGGTCACATTTCTTTCTAAAAAAAAGGAGCTAAATCAACTTAATACAACTTCTCTAAGGGGTCCCACCTATTAGTTAAATAATATAATAATCAAAATAGTATAGTGTATTGCAATATTTTATAGGTACAATTCTTGTTGCAAAATTTTGCATCAACAACTGATGAATCCATAGGGAAATCTTCTTGTAGCAGATTAGAACTCATGAATTCTGGTTTTGACAAAATCAACAGGGTTGTATACCGATAAAAGATAGTAATAAACCAAGAACAAAGTTATACAACAAGGGGGGAATAAAATGAGATCAAATGATGTAGGAAATTAGACTTCATGGAATAACTTATGGAAAGTGATATGTATGAAGGGATTTGGTCCTGTTGGTATAGAAACCATAGTGTTTCTTTGGATAACAACTTTTAGTGAAGTTCAACCTTTGTGGCAAAGTTTATAAAGATGTTTTGATATGATCTTATTTAAAACAAAAGGGAGGGTAGAAAGGGAAAGAAGAAGTAGGGAGAATCAAAACCATCAAGCTCATAGCAAGAATGAAATTGAAGGTATTGAATATATCTCATCAAGATTTAAAGAAAAAAGGATCATAACATCTTTGTTGTGCATTTAATTTCACTATCGACTAACAATATTTACAGATAATGATCTACTTAGGGACATAACTGATCCAGTTGACTCTGTCTCAACAAAAGGGCTTAAAATAAAAAAAATTAGAATGAAACTGATAAAAAAAAATAACCAATTGCACTCAAAGTTAAAAGTAAAATATGTATAGAAACAAAAAATATTTACAAAGCAATCAATCAATAATCAATTTTCTTAAACATAGTGCTTAATATGTGAACCATATGTGCTATAGGAGAACAATTGCTCATCCATATCTTTTAATAAATATGAGTTGGTTCCAAGGACATAAGTGATTTTAAATGGACCTAGTCAAAAAATTTTAAACTTAGAATGTCTTCCTCTTTCAACATGTACAGAATCCCAAAGTGGCACTTTCTCATCAACCTTAAAATCAATAGATTTAACTCTTTTATTAAAATATTTTTTAACTATTTGTTGTCTCCAAAAGAAAAGGTTAATCAGTTTATTATAATATGTAGGGCCCTTTCTAAATCATTGATCATTGTTCAAGAAAATATGACCTCTAAAAGCAAGGATAAAATAAACATGCAATCTAAAGCGAAAGAAAAAGAGAAAAACAAAACTAATTAAACTAAAAACCTAGTTTTCCCTCCCCCTTTTTTTATTATTTATGTACAAAAGGAAGGGAAAAACATTCCTGGACTCAGGTAGCATGAAATGTTTCATATAGAAACACATCATATGTTTTATATGGATGATCAATGATTCAAAATACAATGCATCAAGAATGTTGATCACCCTGCCAACCAACAAATGCATGTGGCAAGGGTAATGGGCATGTCAAAATCCATAAAAAATTATCACCATATTGCAATACTTTCCAACCAACAATATGGTCTTTAGGCTTTCTATTGGAAACATGAGAGTGATCAATAACATTAGAATGGTGTTTATAAGTTTCAATGTCTGAGATGGGGTTAATGGGCTCTTTAAGGATCATAAGTTCATATTCTACAATCTGTTGATCAAGAAAAGAATAAAAATGCTCCTCGGGATAAAATAAAGGATTCAAATGCATATAAATACTTTTGAATTTATCATCATTAGAGTAAATCATGCATGCAAGAGATATATTGATGCAGGAGCATCGTACACAACCAAGCAAGCAAGCATAAAGGCGGAAGACAACTGGAAAAGAACCAACGCACATTTTGAAATGTTTTGAAAAATTAATGAGCGGATATTAATGTAATAGCTAGGGGAAGCGTACTTACATTTATATCTTGGAGTTGTGAATAGATCTTGAGCGATTTCTCTCATCTGTCGAATGTAATAGGCATTTAAGTCTGTTTAATGAAAGTGGGTAGATTTGAATTAATAGATTAGACAGTTTAGAATTGTAGGAGGCAAAATGGATATAGGCACCCTCACCCTTGTATCATTGTAACAGGAACATTATGATCATTCATATTTCATAAGCTATAGAGCTGTAGCAGAGAACTGTAGAAAAGAACCCATGTATAGGAGCACTTGAGTTAATATATGAAACTTTGACTCAATTTTCATGGTGTTATGATGCTTATTGTTTACATTAGTTAAATGGTATGTTTACAGTTGTTTTGTTTCTCTGTTATGCATTTATTCCAATGTTGTAATGTGTGTATGATTTCATGTTAAGTGCATGAATTCTGAGAGAGGATAAAAATGAGTTTCAATTGTTTCTCTTCCTGAGAATTCCTACAAACAATGCAATGAACGTCCGCAAGGTGTGCGTTGACGAGGATCTGAGTTTTATCTCAGAAAGCTCAAGAGAAATATCATTTTTCTCATACCAGCAGAAGTGTAGGAGAAGCACAGAGCCATGCAAGGTGTGCACAAGTTGGTTGAGGCCTTAGAATTTATCAACTAAGGTGAAGGCTGAAGGACTACTGTTGCAAAAAGTGCACAGGGTTGAAGACTCAAATAACGAGAAGTTAATTGAAAGTTTTCCGCAAGGAGTGCGAGCAGGATTCCTTTTGGAGGATTGAATTTGAAAGCGAGAGATCAAGAGGGATAGCACCTTTGAAGTGTTCAAAGGGAGGTGGAGATCAAAATCGTCTCACAGAGGTGAAGTTCAGGTGTAAGAACGCCAAGTCATTTTGGCCCGAGATCCTTGAGAAGAGTGGACGAACGGTGAAATTTCTTCGTGGAGAAGTGCCGAAATGTTGAGAGCCCTAGGATCGCACCAATTTGTGAGGGATTTAAGTGCTTAGAAGCACCCAAGAAAGGAGCTGTATGGACGTGAAGGAAGTGCCGAAGTTGCGAGAGTCGTTGGATCTTCCAAAGTTGCAAGGTGGTTAGAGGTCAGTGAAACCCATCACCCAGGATTCGAGGGTCAATATGAGTCATTGATCTCATTTCAACCCACGTCGTTGGATCATTTCGTGAATTCAGGGTTCATGACTTTAGAGGGAAGACAAAATTCTTGGTTTCACAAAGTCTTGAGTTGTGAGGAGAAAGGAAGGAGATCCAGACCATTGGATCAAAGCCACAAGAGAACCATTGGATCAAAACCTCCACGATGTATCACGTATCGGGGGTTCAGGGGTTGAAAGAATTTCTTTTCGACTGTGAAGTCGCGAAGTGCCCAGCATCGAGGGCTTGTGCAAACACGTGGCACATCCGTTAGGTGGGGCCCACGTGGTTGACAGGTGGCATAACAACAAGAGCCTAGAGAAAGGTCGAAGCGGGTGACAGGTGGTTGATACATGTCGCCTGGGAAGGAGTCAACCCATTGTTGACTTATCGTGTTTCGGGGATTTGCAAAGGAGGAGCACA
>JASDQU011375109.1:9112-22772 GCA_032191745.1 Picea mariana | reverse complement strand
ACATAATGCATGCTATTGGAATGGTAGGAAGATATCAGTCTGCACCTAAACAGAGTCATTTGCAAGCTGTCAAAAGGATATTTAGGTATTTTAAAGAAACAATGACTTATGGTCTGTGGTATCCCAGAAATTAGAATTTTCAGTTAACTGCCTATTCAGATGCAGATTGGGAAAAATGTGTTGATGAGAGAAAAAGCACAAGTGGAGGAGCATTCTTCCTGGGTGACTCATTAGTAGCATGGCTTAGTAAAAAGCAAGGTTCCATTTCTTTATCAACTACAGAAGCAGAGTACATTTCTGCTGCTACCTGTTGCACTTAGGTATTATGGATGATTCAGACACTTGCAGACTTGGAGGTAAAATATGTTGTACCGATCCCAATTCATTGTGATAACACTAGTGCCATCAGTGTGTCTAAGAATCCTATATTCCACTCCAAGACCAAGCATATTCCCATAAAATACCATTATCTGAGAGAGCAGGTCACCAATCAGGTTGTTCAGGTCCATTACATTCCAACCACAAAACAAATTGCAGACATGTTTACTAAACCCCTAGCCAAGACACCATTTGAATATCTCCAACAGAAGCTAGGTGTCATCCTGTCTCGCACCTAAGAGAGTCCATCCTATTAGGGGGATTTTTGTATTGATTGAATATCTGATACCTCCTAAAAATACTGCAACAGCTCAGGGGGAGCATGTTTTCTTTGACATTGATGTCAAAGGGGGACAAAAAGGAGTGGTCTGGACCAGATGCTACAGTTGGAGGTCCAAACAGGTTAGTGTAGTTGTTCAGGGTTGCCATCAATGCCAAAGGAGGAGATTGTTGGCATGTTTACATGCAGGTGTGCTTGTAATTGATGGAAAGATTAGAGTATGCAGCAATGGAAAAATGGGGACAACGTAAGATCAGAAGAGATAGTTCAGATGTGCAGGAAGAGTGCAAGAGTGTGCTTGTTTATTTGATGGAAAACAGGTAGGCAAGGAAGATCAACAACATAGGGATAACTGCATGGAAAGATCAGAAGCATAAAATCCATTTCGGAGTTTTGGATACCGGGCATTGGAGGAGTCAAGGAAGCAACTCATGACAAGAATGCCAAAACGGCGAAATGTGAAACGTCGGAATACGTTGATCCGACTCCATTTTGGAGTTTTGGATACTAGGAGATTGAGAGGTCAAGAGTCGAGACTCTTCAACACAGGAGTACTGGAGTTGCGAAATCTGGAATCCAGAAATCCTGAAAGAGGCACATCAACAAGAGTTTTGCAGACCGAGAAATAACTCCATTTCAGAGTCTCAGATACTGGGAGTTGAAGTGTCAAAACAGTTCACCACAGGAGTGCCGAAATGATGAAACGACGAAATGTGAAACATCGAAATCCCGAAATAGGCACATAAACAAAGAGTTTCACAGACCGGGAAATAACTCTATTTCGGAGTTTCGGATACTGGGAGTTGGAAGAGTCAAGACTCTTCATCATCGGGAGTCTCGTAATCGTGAAATGTGAAACGTCGAAATTCTGAAATAGGCACGTAAACAAAGAATTCCACAGACGAAGAAATAACTCTATTTCAGATTTTCGGATATCGGGAGTTGGAAGAGTCAAGACTCTTCATCATCAAGAGTCCCGAAATTGCGAAATGTGAAACACCGAAATCCTGAAAGCAGGAGGACAGTTTCGGATACCAGGAGATGGAGGAATCAAGACCCGAGACTCTTCATCATAGCAGTCCCGAAGTGTCAAAACGTGAAATTGCAAAATGGAGTTTTGAACAGGGATGATTTTAAGGATGGAAATTTATTTTAAAATGTAGAAACCTTGGCGAATCTTACTAATCCTTCATATGTAAACTACAAATGTTTGGCGAAATTTTTGTAAAAATATTCAAATTTCTAAGTATTTTATATTGTTTTTATAAAATTTTGGCGATTTTTAAGGTAAAATAATTTTATCCTATAGAATTTGAGCGGATCATTTTTAAAATAGCGAATCTCATTTTTGGAAAAACCATGAAAAATTAGCCCATGAGCGAAATTTAGCCCCTAAAATCATCCCTGGTTTTGAAGAAGGTTGTGGTCACATCGTTGAGGAGATATAGAGAAGAGATCGAAGAGTTAAGCTCCTTTTTTGGAGTTTCATGGATCATGACTTGGAGAGTCGAGATGCCTTGCAACAAGAAGTCGCAACATGCGAAATCGCGAAGTGGTGAAAAGGAAAATGCTGAAATGATCGAAGCTAGTCCAACTAAGCTCCTTGTTTTTTGGAGTTTCAAGGATTGCGCCAATGAGTGTCAAGATAACTCTTCACCACAAGAATACTGAAATGCCGAATGCTGAAATGACAAAATATCTGGAGAGGAAGAGATGGGATTTCAGCTTCTTTGCCTTTTTCAAAGGTGCTTGGCTTACTATAGTCATGTGCTTTAGTTGATATAAAAGAATCACCTTTCATCATATACACATTTGTGGATGCAGGATTGTTTGAATATGGAGAGGGTCCTTGACTGCCCCATTTCGTGCTTGTAGAGGCTTGGGTTAGGTTTTTCCCATGTTGGAATGGATTCATTAACACTGCAGGGTGTTGCTCTGACACAAACTTTTGGGCCTCTACAAGCTGAGGGAAATGGTGGGTTGGGTGGTCCTCCGCGCACAGGTTACACAAATACTTCACCTTTCATTTTTCAGTGTTGCCCCCACTAGCATTATTAGTGGTTTTCTTATCCCCCTTACCCTTCTTTCCTTGTTTATTCTTTCCATCAGGCTGTTGGGTGGCCTTTGGATTTGTCAATTGCACATTGTGTACTTTTGACATTTGGATAGGGGGAGCAGCCTTTGGATTTGTCGATTGCACACTGTGTACTTTCGACATTTGGATAGGGGGAGCATCCAAAACAGTAGTTTGGCTGGTCGCTAAATATTGTATAGACAATTGCTACATTTTTTTTTTCAATTGTTCAGCAGGCTTGGTTTGTGCTGAACCTACAATACCATTGACATGTGGTCCATCTCTCTGTCTGGTTTTATCAAGTATGGATTGTGGGGCATTGGGAAAAACTTCGTACAGTAAACCAGACTGAGAATAAATTAGCTCAATTTGTTGAGCTCTCATGATGGAATCTTCTTCGGAAAACACTCTCAACGTTGCGACGTATTTGGATAGCTATGGGACCAAAGGCTTAAGGAACCACTCAAGAAGGAATGATGGTGGGACTGGTACCTTAATCAAACTCTTTTGGTGTCTCCACTCTCGGATGTGGTCAGAGATATGGTATTCTTTTGTCTGTTCAAAATTGGTTAGCAATTCTGTGTCGGCGTCGTATCTCACAGTTAATTGGAAATGGTTTAGGAATGTCACTGCCAATTCACCCAAGGAAGAATATCTCGAGCGTTCAAGCGTGATGTACCATTTCACAGCACTCCCGATGAGAGTGCGTTGAAATAATCACAATTGTACGGAGTCATATTTCAATGAATTAGGCGAGCACCAAATATGGAAGGTGGTCACATGATCCCTTGGATCTTCATTAGGCTTGGCCTCAAAATTTGGTATGTCCAAAGACAATTTCATCGGCATAGGAGGCCGACGTGGATCGTGACAGATGGGGTCGTTCAACAATCTTGTCATGTATGGAAAATGTAAGGTTGCCAAGAAAGGTAGCTTTGGTTGGTGTTGTTGATAACCATGGAAAAAGGGGCATGGAGTTTGGTTGGCTCCAGGTTGCCAGGAAAAGTTGTGTTGCTGGTCGGGGTTCTAGTGAAAACCATGGCCATGACTAACATACAGATTTTGCGTGTGAGGAGACATCATCGGTTGATTCCCAAAATAGGAAGTATATGGTTGTGCGTGCATTACATTTGGAGGAATTTGGGAAGGGTTGCCCCATGCCGATCCCATGGGCATAGGCATAGCACCTTTTCTGGGGTTCCATTGGTTGTGAAAATAATTTCCCTAGATCGACATTCCTGATGAGGGAACTGATCCTTTCCAAGAATTCAAAGGTCCTGATGCGGAAGAAGTTTTTGGGTTTGCCCCTTGTGCAGGAATAGTACCCTAAATAAGATTAGGTTGGCCATAACTAGGGTTTCTCCCAGTCATGAAAGTAGCTGATGAGAAAGCATTGTTACCAAATGCACGGAACAAAGAAAACAGTGTTGACCCTACCAACATATTAGGAAAAGGTGGTCCTTCACTCCCTACTCCAATTGAACTATGGTGTGTGTTTGGCCCGACGAATCGCTGGTGGGTATTGCCAAGTGAAGTGGACGAAGGAGGTATATGACCTCCCCTGTAAGGGAAAGTGTTAAAAGGAGCCGAAGTGCCCCCTATGGGTCCTTGTAGAGGAGCATTAGAGCTCCCTGCCCCCAGACCTAAAGTCTGTAAAGTGGAGTAAGATAGTATAGGGCTAGTACCTATGCTAGGCATCTCATATGAGAACGGAGGGTGTGTCGCACTCTATGTGAAATGAGCAGTAACCATCACCAAAGGTAGGATCAGGCCACTTCTCGAGGTAGAGGCAGTCGAGACCATGGTGGCTCAGACTGGCGATAGTGGGGTAGGAGGTGGAACACCCCCTGTGACGACAATTGTGGTGGGAATATCAGGATTCCCAGAATAAGAGAGATGATTTGCCTCCATTACCATCTGCTTTAAAGGTGCCAAAAGGTCCTTTAATAGAGGTTGGTCAGGTGTGATTTTCGGTGACCCGGTCGCTTTAAAATACCTTTGTTGGTCTATCTTTCCCCTTAGCGGTGGCAGGGGTGGCTCTAGTGTAATCAGTGGCAGGCCAAGAAGCCTTCGTGACATGCGGAGCTCGTGATCCTCCACTGTGTGAGAATATCAAAGACACACTAGGAATTTCTATTCATTCAAAAACAACACACACTAGAAAAGTCTCTACAAGATAAAACAAGCAAACACTAAACTAGTTGGAAGAACAGTTACAACAACCAACACTAAAGTAACTTACTAGTGCAAGTGCAACTCAAAAACGGAAGCACCCTCTGGGTATATTCTGCAGAGTGTGGCCTGATGTTTGTCCTAGGTACCACGCTATATCCCCACAGCCACCTGTGTATGTTTCTAAAAAAGATAGGCAACTAGGTTGCCAACACACGAAGAGTCACCAAGTGGGTACATTCAATAGTCAGGTAGACTAGAATGAGAAGGGTATCGAGCCCGAAACCTGTCAAGGGTATCAAAAGCAAGTGGTATGGAAGACAAGTGAGGACCTAGAATGGATTCGAGACCCACGAAGCTCCGTGACAAATGAAATCGATGAAATCCTAAGAAAATCCCTCTATATGTGTTCTCCACTACTATTGTTCCAGTTTTGGCGGGGTTATCTCCACTACCTTTCCACATGTGACCTCGTTTTTAGCCCCTTTGTTAGAGGGGGGTCCTGGATAACTTTCACAATACTGGACTTTTAACACTCCCTAGCTCAGACTCCAATGTTTTATTTAATGGCCTTGAAGAGTTTCCTCTCCAACCTAATTCAAGGCCCTAACCCTAAAATAGTTGGTTGACCCTACAAACATAAAAGGTCTAATTAATTTTAGATTTAGCATTAATTTTTTATGTCTTGTCTTAAGTCAAAGGTTATGAAAGTGAAACTAGTGATGTTTGAAAGATGAAAGAAAAATAAACAGAAAGCTGGAAACAAAATAAATTCTTCTTGACTCAATTCTTAATCAACTTTTCAAACTAAAATTTTCTAAGATCTTTGAACAACAAACTCGAAACGGGATTTCACTCAACTATTGGCTACTTATCGTCTAAGTAAACCATCAAGAACTTATGAAAGTAAAGACTTTTCTTGGTTACTAATGCAAACCAACACTATTTAACCAAACAAATAAATAACAGATTTTATTTATTTATTTATTTGAATGCTCATACAGCAAAAAGGAAAAATATCAACAAGTAAAGACCAAGAAAACCTATAGCCTAAGCACAGATCGCAAAGAGTCACTCTAAAAACAACACACAAGTAGATTAAAAAATGACTCACACTTGTCTAAAAACCCTATAAAAGGAAAATTTTAAGGAAAACTTATTAATGACAAAGAAATCTATTACTGTGATCAAACCTAAGTTACTGACCGTTATAACAAAGACCAAAAAACCTAAGAGGTATAACTCTTGACAAAAGGAAAGGATGGCTGCCCCTCCTTAAACAATTTTTTTTTCTCAGTAGGCACACTACTGACAGTTCGATAGCTAGCGTGTGCATGCGAGATGTGTAAGGTCAGAGCACGTGTACATGCGTGCAGACCTTATGCAAGCCGCGTGTACCTCTGCAAATATTCAAAAAATGAAAATAAAAGCAATCAAGCACTGGCAGAGACTACTGGTATTGAGGACTAGAACCTCTTGAAGACTCAGAAACTCTCTTAGATAGAAAAAAAGAAAACAATTCAAAGAAAAATTTATAGAACAAACCAATCTGAGGTGAAACCTAAGCTATAAACTGCAAAAACAAAGATGATGAGTTCCAAAAAACCCCTGAGAAGAATTACTTCTGAGAAGGGAGAGGATGGCTGCCTCTCTAAAAGAAATTTTTTGAAATCATACACACGATTGACACTTCCTCATATAGCGTGTACACACGGGTTGTGTGAAGGTAGGGTGCGGGTACACACGTGCAGACCTTATACAAGTCGCGTGTACCTCTGTGGGTCTCAAAAAAAAAAAATGCAATCAAGCAATGAAACAAAGATAACTGGTATGAAGACCAGAATCTCTATTATCTCAGACTTTTGCAGAAACTTTAAAAACAAGGAATGAAACTAGTTCTTAAAAATACCCAAGAAAAAATATTCCTAGAAATCCTAGAGATCTCCAGTATGGTCGCCAATTTTGTTGTGGGTGGGAATCCCTCCTACAGACTTAGCATTTAAGGGCTCTAATCATGAATTCAAAAAATAACCATTTAGGTGGCCTCAACTCCTTCCTATTCTCCCAACACAAAACCCCACATTCATGCAATACAAAGGTGTAAATGAGATTCGATAACTCTATCTTAAGTCCTTCATTTGATGTCGATCCCTTTGCTTTCACTCTCTCTTTGATTGCAAGTCTCCTGCCAAAGCTGACCTGCATTCACTTATGAACAAACAAAAATGATTGAACATGCATTTCATAAACTATTTGCTGGGTTAGTTGTGACAATATCATAAAATAAACATTCAACTTGAACACATGATATGGCAGGATGGGAACAATATTCCTTTTTGTATTAATATTCACAATAGTAAACTTACAATATGTGTTCGGCACTGCTCCTCGAAACTGGTCCTGGGCTCCTCTTCAACTATCCTCCAATTGCTTTTCTCTATACTTTTCTTTGCACAAGGATGGCTAAAGGTTGGGACAAGGGGAATTCTCAATTGGGCATAGTCTCTTTACTATGATTTTCCTCCTTTCAAATGGGACCCCTACCCCTTATTTTATAGGCTATAAGGAGCTAGGTATTTGGTTGAATGACTGGCCATGCATGGCCAAAAGATTTAGTTAACTTGCCCAAAGCTGTGTGTTCTGTCAACAACTTCCCTTTTTTCGTGATTTTGTAGGTACACGCAGGCTGTATTGGAGCTGCTAGCGTGTACATGCTTGCAGTAATGGAGCAGGGCGC
The DNA here is from genome assembly GCA_032191745.1 of Picea mariana. Lineage (NCBI taxonomy): Eukaryota > Viridiplantae > Streptophyta > Pinopsida > Pinales > Pinaceae > Picea > Picea mariana. The sequence goes on along the minus strand of JASDQU011375109.1, from coordinate 15,131 downwards.
ATGGGTCTTTATAAAGAGGCTTTTTTAACTAGATTTGTTCAGTACTGGCTTGGCAAAGAAGCCATATGGGATGGTATGATGTCAGGTAAGTATGTTTGGTGAAAATTAGGGTTATAACACCTCCTAGTCATGAAATCTTTTAATTCTCGCTTCTTCTGTTCTAAGACTTCCTCTTCTTTTCTTCTCATATGATCCTTCTCAATCCGGGTTTTTCCTAGTAACATAGCAAGTGGGTTGTCATTCTCAATAAATTTAACAACTTCACAATCTTCCTCTGTCGAAGTTCCATGAGCTCTCATAGATATCTGGGCGAATCTTCCACATAGGTTTATCATCTTTCCTCTGAATAATCCTATTCCTCCCAATGAAGGAATCATAGCATGCTTTCCTAAAATTTCCCAAGTTCTTTCTGTCATGATATTCACCTGTGTTTCTTCATCCAGAACACAGTCAATGTCGAAGTCTCTTATTCTTGTTTCTATGCATTCTTTTTCTTTGAATATCTCTGATAAGTTGATATTTCTGTGATCCTTTAGGTTTTCTTTCATTTGTAGCAATACATTCTCTGATTCTTTCTGGGGTTCTGCCATGGTTTTAGTTTCTTGACCTTTCTCATGGTTTTCTTGCCTCATATTCATTCTTTCAACCTTCACAATCATTCTAGGGAAATCCAAAACTTCATGGTCCATTGCTTTACAACAAAGACAACTAGGTCTTCTACTATGGAATTCCTTAGCAAGATGTCTCAGTCTTCTACTAAGGCATTCCTTAGCAATATGTCTCGATATTCTACAACTATAACAAAGGGTTAATCCTCTCTTTCTTTTGAACGGTCCTCAATCTTTCATGTACTATGCACTAGGGCCATAGTAGCTAACCTGCAAAAGATTCTTTCTAGGATCCTGCATCCATTTGTTAGTCCAAACATTCTCTCTATGCATAGGAATAACATATCTTTCATCATTTCTATCAGATCTACTCATATCAAATCTTCTTTCTTCTAGTTGCGCCCTAGTTCTTAAGCTAGGATGAAATTTATCAAACATACCTAGATCCATACTTTTGAAACAAAAATTTCCACCTATCTTACCTTTTTAATTAAAACTTTTCACTATTCTTACCTTTATCAGAGTACAAAGCTTCAAGATCTTACCTCTTTTCTTCAGATCTGACTTCTCTTCTTAGCACAGATCTTTACAGTTCAAGTAGAATACTGTACACTAGGGAAACAGATCTACAAATGGATCTTTTTCTTTACTTCAATTCCCAGCAATCACATTTTCAGGTCCTGACAATAGAACCTTTTGTTGGCACAAGGGTAGATCCAGGGTTCAACACTCAAGAGCACACCAACAAAACCCTAACTACCGACCCTTTTGGCAAAACCTGTGAAGAAGATGAAGTCTCACCCAAGGTAGAGGTAGGGGTTGTTGTAGCAGTCCAGTGTCTACAACCTTAGCTGGGACACAGATCCTTGATTTCAATATTCTATCAAATCACTTAGCAGTTACAATTCATCAGTATTTAACCAGTATCTACTTCGCAGTAAAAACCCTAATCAAAGAGCATCGCAGTATTCACCCATATCTAGTATATTTGAGCACTAAGCACATTCACATGGGTTAGATCTATCAGTCATCCATATGATTAGTCACAAAGCATTATAGATCCATCTATCATTCACCTACATCAAATAACTAAGCAAGTAAACACATAGCATATCAATACATTGCACAAAGCATAGCAGCACAGGATATACGTGGTTCACCCCCAGCCTGGGGCTACATCCACCAACTCTTCTTCTCTTTTATTATCTTCTGTTAGTCTTCTTACATGCACATATCCATAAAATCCCACTCCGCATAGGATGAGAGAGATGCATGCACCTAGCCAGATCCAACTTCCCCGAGCTAGGTTATAGCACAAAGCTTCTGCTCAATCTCTTATAGTCACTTGCACTTAGCCTTGCAAGTTTCACACAACATGCACCAAGAATGTATAACTATCACTTGCACTTAGCACATCATCACACAGATGCCTATATTGTCTTCATACCTTAGCATGGAACACTTGCTTACATCACCTAGCTATCTATTTATACATTACAAAATGGGCCTAAACATGGATGAACCCATGGGCTGACATCCCCATACTTGTTACATAATTCCAAAACCCAAAAATCCATAAACAAGGGTCGATATCCCACTATCTCTGCTTTGACTTGCGCTCCTCCTTCGACAACCTGTCAAAGTCCCAAAATAGGTCAAACATGACCAAGGATTCTCAAGACTTGGTCAAGGGCCAACAATCTTGCTGAAGAAATTTCCCCCCTTGAGTTGGTCAAGAAGGTCATCAGTTCTGGGAATGGGGTACCGATTCTTGACTGTGATTTTGTTTAAGGATATTTAATCAATGTAGATTCGCCAAATCCCATTCTTCTTTTGCACCAGTACAATCGAGCTTCCACAAGGAGAGGAGATGGGTCTGATGTGCCCCCTTTGAAGAATCTCTTGGATCTGACGCATAATTTCATCATTTTCCATCAGTGAGCGATAATATACTGGTCCATTCGGTAGAGGTGCATTGGGGATCATATCAATTGGAAGCTTGAATTGGCAGTGTGTCAGTACCCTGTAGATGAGGAGAAGATGTCTTTGTATTCTTCCACGATCCAATCAACTTGATTATGATGCGAAGACAAGCTATGTGTAGAGGCCACATATGTGGAGGAGACCTTCTACTCACTGTGAGAACGGATCAAAAAGAAGACAAAATTCTCAGTCTATGAGATGACCATACTGCATTTCTTAGCAAATATTAAAGAAATAACATTAGGCAGCGCTACCTCTGGTATCCTGTACAATTTTCTACCCAAATTAATAATAAAATTGCGGGGTCTAGACTCATACACAACATGATGCTTCCACAAATATGGTTCTCCTAAAATACCATCACAAACTTCAAGGGGAGAAATATCACACAATACCTCATCTTTGAAAGGCTTGATGTCGTAGGGCAGACGACACTATTGGATGACATGGAGATCTCACCCTTGGTGAAGCTAGCCAATGGTGTAGGGCTATGGGTGCAGTGTCATTGGTAGGTCCAGCTGCTTGACAACCTCTACTGAATTTAGGTTTTTCTAGCTACCACTATCAACAATGAAATGAAGAGGAGTCCCTTATACCCACATCGATGAGTGAAAGAGGCATTCCCCTTCCTTTGGTTCTTCTGGTTCACTTGGCTAGAATTTGGTGGTAGCGACAATGGAATTGGGTTCAACATCGATAATATTCTTCCCTTCTTTAGGATTTCATTCAAAATCAAAATCGACCTCTGACTCAGAAGCCTTCAGTTCAACCATCAATGACTGCTTGGAGAAAAATTCTTCGGTGTTGTGCCAAGGGATTTTATGGTACTCACACCATTTTCCTGTGTTCTTCTTCGTCTTCTCATTTCCCTTCTTGTGTTGCATATTGGACTAGTTTTCATGAGGGAGGCCATCTCGATTTGGTCCCTTGCTGTGTGGGTTGGGGACAACTTTTCCCTGCTTCAGTTGTGAGGGGTTTGCAGATCCAAACTCTCTCCTTTTCTTCTTAAATGTTTGCTCGATCTTGACAACATATCTATAAGTCATGCCCAATGAGGTGATGTCCATAAAATACATTTATATTTGAATGTATATATGAAAATAACCATGGCATTTGAGCACCAGATGACGCTCAAAGTCTTTGATACCTAATTTGGTGGCCAAGGTATGGAAAATATTGGTGAAATCTGGTACTTTCTAGTCCCTTTCTTGATGTAGGGTGCTCCATCTAGTGTACCGGTCCTCATATCTTCCAAAAAGGTAGTATTTTTATTTAATTGCATCCTAGAAGGAATCCTATGTAGGGGCCACCACAAACATTGCAAATTCCTCTATGGCCATTTTCTCAGAGTAAGTATTCCAACAGGCTTTAACATGGGGAACAACCTTGAGGAGTGAAAAAGTGATCTTTTCTCTATCGGAAAAATTGTGGACCGAAAAATACCCTTCGGGAAGATTCAACCATTTATATACAACATTTGGATCTATCAGTCCTTCAAATAATGGAATATCAAAATTTACTTTTACCTTGAAGAGGGGTGCATGGCTGCTTGATGAAGATGCTTCTCCTATGGGTAGTCGTCGAAGGATCTGCATGAAGTTGTCCATAATTTCATTCCTTTGTCGTGCGAGGGCTTCCTCTAGAAAATTTTTAATAGGATCTCCTGCTCCATCATCTTTATTTTCATCCCCCATGGGTTTTTTTCTATATCGGTGCGACCGATCTTGCAATGGCTCTATTGGTTCAAGTCCCAACTTCTTGTACCTAGATCTTGTCGAGGACATGCACATAGAAAAATAAATGAAGAGTAGACCGCTCTGATACCACTAATATGGATTTAGGAGCGGAACAAACTAATTAAAAGACTGAACACAATAAACACAAATATATGAAAAATAACATAGATATCCAGTGAACAATATCTTCTATTGAATAATGAAATAGGTTGAAACTATAAAATTCCAGAACTAAAACACTTGCTTGAATGATGGTAGCTATATCTGAGAAATGATGTGGCTGCTACGTGGATTCACCTAAGAAGAATGAATTACAATGAGGCTCTAGAATGATTTTTTATATCACTCATGAATTCCAAAACCCTATACATATCACTCATGAATTCCAAAACCCTATACATCCAAAAACCTAACCCTAGGAAGTGAAACGTCAAAATTCATCTAGGCCCCTATGGGTAAATTGGTACCTCAACTTCTCGATGTCATAACTTTTTCATACGACATCTGTTTTAGGTGTGTGATATCCCGTTGGAAAGGTCTTTCATATATATACACATTCTCCCATAAAAATATAACTCCATCTACATTTTGATAGTGGCGAGCCAAAAAAACACTATTTAGGCCTCCAAAATGGCCTTGGACGTACAAAAAGGTGTGCTGACATGAAAGCATACAAAATAAACCAGTTGGATTAGGTGAGAGGCCACCAATATATACCTAGAATATCTATATGGATTTAGACATCCCCAAAAGTGTAGAAGCCACAATTACAAATAAGTAAGGAAGAACATGTTGAACTAAAAACAAACAATAGGAGTCAGTTGGAATAGGTGGGTGACCACCAATAGCCAACTGGATCAATTAAGGATAAGGAACAAGTGCCCGATTCACAGAATGAAGGTGATGCAAGTAAAGATAAGACAAATTTTACGGTATCTCTAGAGCCTGGGAGATCGATGAATCCTTTCCAACCTACAGAAAATAAGGGGAAAGGTCCCAAAACAAGGAACACACCCTCGAAAGAAAAAAATCTAGAGACCCCCATGACCATGAAGGAGGAGTCCCCTCACATGAAGCTAAGGTATTATATGGGTAAGGGGAAGGAGAGAAAAAATTACAAAGACTCCCACATGCATCCACCTCTACTGGAAAAACCACAAAGGTCTCTGTCATCCAACCTTTCATAGGAGTAGAAGAGAACCCCCATCAAACCATAACCTAAAAAACCTGTGAATAGAATGAGGGGGAAACTTGGATATAAACCACGCAGAAATGAAGTGGTTAAGGGAAATATATTTCCCACATAAACCTTGCCTAAAAAGTCAACTACATACAAACAGGATAGAAAGAGAAATGATGAACAAAACATTAAAACACCAAGCAAGCCAAACAAGAAAACCAGAATTACAAACCAATTGAGACTGAAATCAAAGGATATTTTTAAGCCATCATTAAAAAAAACCCAACCAATTGTGATTGAAGATGATGACAACCCTAAATTTTCCAACATGGAAGAAATGGTTTTCCATACACTGAAAATGATGACAAAGGAAAAAGGGAAATCAAAGATTAATAAAAGTGAAACTATAGAAGCACCATTTGTAACTATGAAGAATGAAAATATTATAGATTCTAGTCAATGACAGGGAGCAAAAGATTATGGATTTGATTGAGAAAGACTCTATTGGCACC
>JASDQU011375105.1:8619-24493 GCA_032191745.1 Picea mariana | reverse complement strand
CTAAGTCAAAGTGAAATTAGAATCATAAAGTAAAGTATGAGGGTAAAAGTCTTCCCCCTTTTGTGCTTAGAGACTCATAAGCACATGGGGACCACTTTCCAAGGTACCCAAATCTCAACAGATGGTTGGTTGTTGCATAATTTTGTTTCCTTTGATTCCATGTTTTGTTGTTGTGAGTTGTGACTTCTCCAATTTGTTGTAGCTATTGGTCTTTGTTGGATACCTAATCCTCGTGATTATGGATTTTGTAAATATCATTGTAAATATCACTTAGGAGAATTATGAAGAATTGTAGGTGATATGAAGAGTCATTTGTGTTAGAAAAGTGGGTGGTCTCGTTTAACCATAGACAACATAGCAATATTGTCACCCAACCATAGGCACAAAGACCACCCCCGAGTACCTTAACCTTGCCAAGGAGAAGAATTTCGGTAGCAAATCAATAGCCAACCAAGGCTAGTGCACCAAGCAAAGATAATTGAAGACAAAACAAAAAGTCCAAGCCAGAAAGAACGAAAATACAAGTTGCAGTAGCTGCAACTGCAACTGCAGCTCCTCTCCAAACTTGCGCAGAATTGGTTTTCTGCAGTTGCGAGTGAGTTCGTTCCAAATGAGCTCTGGCGTCCTGTATTTATACTGCTCCTTCTTAGCCGTCTAGGTCAACTTCTCTTCTCGGGGGGATACAAACTTAATATTAATTATGACTTGCCTTCTAGGGTTATGTCCAAGGATTTAGGGTTTCTCTTGCTTCCCGAAATATTCTAGTCTCGTCAAAGGTTACAAGTGGAGGTTAATACCTCCCGCAACTACCATAATATCAACACTCCCTTCTAGCTAGGGAGGTATAAAAGACAATCTTGAGCACAAACAAACCATTCAACCGGTAGCATCAACATAGCCACACGAGCTATCTCATGATCAAATCACGAGCACCATCATCATTATTTAACTGGATAATCTCCATGGAAATCAGAACAATGCCATCCAATAGAACACTACTGTGTCTATTCATAGTAGTATACAACTACTATCCAGTGGTACACAACCACTCTCAGTAGCACACTGCTACTAACCAGTGACCCATAGTCACTATTAGTGGATCACATCCACCATAGTAGCATACAACTACTGTTCAGAGACATACAGTCTCTACAACAATCATATCATCTGATATCAATCTGCATAAACAATATCATGATATGAACTGAGTCATCTGGGCCATTCTTCCACTCACATCTATGAGATCTGGAAGAGCATTTGCCCTCATAAAATAAAACATTAGCCATGGCCTATCTTGACTATTCTTCTCAAGCATATAAGAATAACTGTCCCTGATTTCCGAGCCTAGACCATTCACCTAACTGGGCCATTCCTCCGACACTAATCATAGTGCAACCTGGAGAGAATGAGTCTTCCCTAGGGAATGCCTGTCCTTGATTGCTCAACCTGGACCATTCTCCTAACTGGGCCATTCCTCCGGCACTAAACATAGTGCAACTTGGAGAGAATGAGTCTGCCCTAGTGAATGACTGTCCGGACCATTTCGTAAGGAAATGACTGTCCTGCACCAACCTCCAAAACAAACCATTCTTCGAAATTGCACACAACTGTGAACTTCGAAAGAATGACTGCCCGACGAGGCAGACCATTCTTCTTGACCACTACTCAGGGTGACTGCCAAGAAGAATGACTGTCGTAGACCATTCCCCCACACTGGCCATAAGGGGAATCACTGTCTATGGTACATCAACAATCTATCGAACCATTTTCATTACGAAAATGACTGTCCGATCTGGACCATTTTCCGAACTGGAAAATGAATGCCCATGAATCAATAATATGTATCAGTGCTCCCTCCCAACTTGGGGAGCCATCTCTTCCCTTTTAACTAAGGGAGTTATCTCCACGAGCCCCATCTTGTCTCGTAAGTACGCAAACTTTATCCTGGACAAAGGCTTTGTCAAAATATCTGCTACCTGCTCATCTGTGGAGATATACTGGAGTTTCACTTATCACGAATAAAGTAGTATTTGATCTCAATATGTTTCGACCGATCATGAAACATTGGGTGTTCTGATAGCCTCATAAAACTTTGATTGTCACAGTATATTACGGTCGAATCTAGTACCTGATCAAATAATCCATAAATCAACTTCCTTAGCCATATTGCTTCTGTACATGCCTAACATGCTGCAATATATTATGCTTTTGCTGTGCTGAGTGCGACAGACTTCTGTTTCCTGCTAGCCCATGATATCATAGCAGAGCCCCAAGCTGAAACACATCCCTGAGGTACTCCTTCTGTCTTCTGCACTCCGTGCCCAATCTGAATCTGTGAATCCATGAATTTGTATATCACTAGATGAAGTGTATCTTAAACCATAGTTTAGCATCCCACGAATATATCTTAGAACATGCTTTGCAGTTATTCAATGCTCATGTCTGGGTTCCACCTAGAGCTGGCTTAAGGTGTTTACAACAAAGCAAATATCTGGTTGAGTATTCACTAGATACATCAACGACCCAATCAATTTTCGATATAGGGACGGGTCTACTGGATCAAAATCTGAGTCTCTTACTTTTCTTATATCTGGGGTCATAGGAGTGGCCATGGATTTGCAATCCATCATTCCAAATTTCTGAAGAATCTTCATTGCATACTTTCCTTGTCTCCAAGGAAGACCTCACCATGCTTCTGCCATATTTCTAGTCCCAAGTAATAGTGCATGAGACCAAGATCTTTCATATCGAACTCAGAGGCTAATTCCTTTTTACACTGGGTGATGAGAGACTCTGCACCTGTCAAGAATAAGTCGTCGACATACAATAGATCATAGGTGCATTGTTCACAACCATGTAGTAGAGATTTGGATCTGCATGACTCTTAGAGAAACCAAGTCTTACTAAGTAACTATCAATTTTGGCATACCAAGCTCTTGGAGCTTGCTTGAGTCTATATAGGGCTTTCTTTAATCTGCAAACATGAGTGTCTCTGGAAGGTACTTCAAAACTTTGAGGTTGTTCAATGTATACTTCTTCAATTGCTCCATTGAGAAAAGTTGTCTTTACATCCATCTGATGTCGACTCCATCCCATGGAAGCAGGAAGATACATAATGGCTCTAATAGAGGTATATCTAGAAACATGAGCAAAAGTTTCGTCATAATCTTCTCCCTCCTTCTGGGAGAACTCTCTAGCTACGAACCTTGCCTTGTATTTTTCCATGCTTTCGTCTATTGCATGTTTGATCTTATAGACCCATTTTGAAGTTACCACTGATTTTTCCTTGGGTCTAGGCACAATTTCCCATATGCCATTTTTCATGATAGATTGGTGTTCTTCTGTCATGGCTTCTTTCCACTGTTTGTTTTGAGCTGCTTCTTCAAATGTGGCAGGTTCTTCATTTATAAATTTTGTCATACATGCTGCATAGCTGGAGAATCTTTTGGGCTTTTTGCTTTCTCTGAAGGTGCCACTTGGGGCTTTGAGTTTTTCTGCTTCTTGTAGAGTAACTTCAAGCCAAGCTGGACGTTTTCTAGTTTTGGGTACAATGACTGATTCAATAGGTCCACATGGTTGCATCGGATGATCAAGTTGTTCTGGTTCTTCATTCTGGATTTCTAGAAGACATGTGATTTCTTCTTTGGGTTCTTCATATTCTTCTTCTTCCATGGATTCTTCTATAGATTTCTTGAAGGCCATCTTCTCATTGAAGGTTACGTCTTTGCTGACTTCAATCTTATGTTGTTCTGGAATATAGATTTTGTAGGCTTTGGATGATTCACTATATCCAACAAATATGCCCTTCTTTCCCGAGGGTTCTAGTTTCTTTCTTTTATCTTTGGGGATATGAATGTAAACATGGCACCCAAAGATTCTTAAGTGTTCCACATTGGGTTTCTTTCCCGAGAAGGCTTCTTCTGGAGTCATATCCTTCAGTATCCTTCATGTCCATAATCTCTCGTGCACATATCCCCTGCACAAATGGTTCCCAAGACCTAGGAAGACCTCTCAACGCTACATTCACCAACTCAACATCCTCAACTGTCTCACTGATCACTGCAAGCTGATCTCAGATTTGAGTAATCTTCATAAGGTAGTTGACCACTGTGTTCTCACTGGACATCATGACAATTTGAAGTTGGTGCTTCAAATACAACTTCCTGCGAGTATTCTTGTTTTGGTATAGACCTACCAAAGCATCATACATCTCCTTGGCTATTGTCTTCTTTGAGATTGTGACGAATCAAGTGATCCTTCACAGATTTTAGCAGCCTTTAGTTCCTTCTTCTTGTGAGCCGTCAATTCATGTGGATTGGTAGGACTAGTAACCACGCTCTCAACAAACTCCTTGAGATCATTTTCTTCCAATAGAAGGAGAACCCTAGCCTTCCAAGCTCGGAAGTTGGTTGTCCTTTCCAACCTATCCTCAATCTTCATTGTGTTCACCATGGTGACCTGCCTAGAATAAGAACAACAACAATAACAAGAACAAGAACAACACTCCTCTAGTGTTGTAGCCAAATTGTGTCTCAAGATGATCCCCTTTTCTTCAAATCCCAAGCTCTGAAACCATGTCAACTTTCACATACGCTCTTATGTGACTAATTTTTAGATTTGCAAATCGCTTCTTAGTGAACTAATAGTAAAACCTAGATGTTATCATTAAACAATTTTACACTGAAAATTATTGACTGAAAATATATGTAGCGAAAACAACAAGATCAGAGATGAATCATTAATGCACAAGAGACAAATTTTTTTTGGTTCTGTAACCTTGTCAAATTCAGAGATCTTGAGAGCAAAGCCAACCATCTCAGCCAATACAATATCACCATATCTGAGGACAACCTTGTCTTCCAATAATCATACAACTCAAAAAACCAAGCCTCAACAAATACCTTGGAAATATCTTCTTCCCACAGATCTGTTGYAGACCACCTATACGACATGCTGACGTCACCTGTYAGCCTGTACGAACCTGCTTCTGCCCAAAAAACTTTGTATGTGATTCACCTTGTCATAATATTCCAATGCTTGAAACAATGAATTAGGTGACCAAAGACGGTTGTAAAAATGAGTTATCAACAAAAAATTATGATAACCTTATGGCTGTAGCTTATTATTGCTACAAAAACAACTTTTAACCAACAAAATCAGCAAGCAAGCCATCCAATCAATAGCCCTTGAAAAGTAGATCAAATTCCACTGCTTACATGCAAATTTCAGCGGTCAAAAGTGAAGAAAACTTGTTGAGAATGAGAGTTTACTGTAGCTCTAATGGCTATAGCTTAATGTCTATTACAACAAACTAACTACTTGATCAATCAAGACGCCCTTGGAGCATAAGATAGTCTAAAGCATGCAAATTCCAAATCCAACTTGAACAATTCCAAACCATCAATTTTCACATTTACCAGTGCAAYAATTAACGATCTCCAATGCAGAGATTAGTACCTTGTTCTTGGTTGAATGGGGTCTCTTCCTAGAAGGCAAGTTAAACAAAGAGGAAGAAGATATCTTTGTTGAGAGTTAAACCCTTATAAAACCCAACAACAATTCTTCCAAATCGTCTAGCTTGAAATCGAAAATGAACTAGGGTTTAGAGTTTCTCTATGGGTGTAAACTCTCTTACTTCCTAGAGAAATAAACCCCAACTAAGCCTTGCAACAAGGGTGTAAATCATCTTACTTCTTGTTGCAATCCTTATAGCCCTTCAATGGCAAAGAAGAAATAAACCTTGGTGGAGGGTGTAAGCCCTTTTACTCCTAGGGTTTAAGATACATTTCTTGAATTTAACAACTAAGATGACAATAAATTGCAGAAATTACTCACCAAGATCTTAAGAGATAGCATGCAAGAAACCCTTGTTACCAAGATATCATCCACAAATTGCCAAAGAAACACCACCAAGAGAAGTCGCTAGCCTTGAATGCTCCAAATAAAAAGTGTTGCATCCATTCTGACAAAAAAAAGAGAGATAACATGGGAGGACTTGTGTTGCTTTGAGGTGACTCGGTGGATAGAATTGGGGCGACCTTTTTGGTTGAGTTTAGTGGAAGTCTTGTCGCAGGTCTGAGGAGGCATGGTAGGAGACAGAATCGCAGGTTTTTGCGAAGCCTTGTAGCAGAGAAGAGATGACAACTCTGTGGTTGAGGGCACGTCTGAGGTGCACTGCAGAAGGTTGCAAAGACGGTTGTGACAGAGAGTCTTGGTGTGACGAATCTGTGTATGAGTGTCTTGGTGAGGTGAGATGAGTCAGGTGACTTTCTCGAAGTTGTAAATCGAGTCAATAGTGCTCATATTGTAACTGTTTCGTAATAACAAAGGCTTAGCTAGGTGTTAGGCACGGTTCATGCTGCCCGCAGTATATCTGTGTTTCTCTTGTTTGTTTCGCAAGTGTTCTCTTTGTTTGATGGATGTATGCTTATATATGACTAAGTGTTAAACAATTAACAATTGTCTAAGTATACAAGAGTTGCACTACAGTAGGAGTGTGACTTGTCAGTAGCCTAGAACAAAGTATGGGTATGCTCTAGGTGAAGAGGCGTAGTCCGGACGAAGTATCCTTTGTGTTTCCAAGTAGCCAAGAGAGAAATGTTGTGGTGCCACACACCCTCAAGAGGTGCACAATCACAAGATTCGGCTAGGCACATTGTGGGGACATGATAAATACAATAATGAGGTCTTCTTCCAAGCAAGGCACCACCCCAAGCTCAAGACTCACTAAGCTAGCCTGTCCATGATCTTGTGATGGCCTCCATGCATCACACAAGAAGAAGGCTACAAAATCATCCAAGGCATTCACTCTTCTCTCTATGTATTCTACTAGGGTTGGAACCTTAATGCTACAATAAGAGCCACAAGACAAATCTTCAACACCTCCACAATGATGTTATTCTCTACAGTTTACATGTTTGACACAAACTCTTTTGTCGCACAAGAGAAAATCCTAACATCTTAGACTTACAATCTCTCGTAGAACATCCGAGATGCATCCCTCTCTTCTTGTCTTCTCTTAAGGTTTACTTACTAACCCTAGGGTCTTGCTCCCTAAAAGACTTCTTGAAGACAAGTACATAGATAGAATAGAGTACAATGATGATAATGATAGACGAAAGTACACTCTGCAAGCATGATTCTCCTAGGTGTTGAATTCATTTTTGGCCATTGTTATTAGAATTGCAAAGTGTTGTGATTTTACCTTGCTCAATCTGTTCCAAAATGTCCTATCATTCACATTTCCCTACTCTTATTTTATAACCTCACATTCAAAAATCCAGTGTCTTGACATAGCAAAGGGGATCCCATCCCTTAGATTTCACTTGGGAGTCATAAGGATTTTGGCTAAGATGGAAGGACATAGAAGATCTTTGATAGTCGATGATCGAGTGGTGGATGGTGATTAGATGCTTATTCTGCTTTGATATGTTCTATTGTTTATGATCATGGTTGCATAGTGGTATGAGCATTTCTCCTTCATTTGCATTATTTGATTTATCATGGTCATGGCTTTATTTTATTGGTTGTGTTGAGTAACATGTGGCACAGGTTCTATTTGTCGTGATTTTTTTATGGTTTCCATCTGGGCATTTGTTTAAGAGCCTTGGCATCATAACATTGTTTATTATTTGTAGAATCAATAGTGCCCTTCTCACCTCGCGAGTCATGAAAGAAGAAGGTTAAGACTTGAGGCATTGAAATATGTCATCTTAGGGACTTGTCTTTTTTGCAAACCTAAATATATGATGCTCTTACGCAAATGTTGATGAAGAAACTACTCATAGGATGTTGAGTCTTTCATGGCATAACCACCCAATTTTTCCATATTTTTCGGTATTTCACTATCAAGGTTACTACTGATAAGATCATTTGAATTGGTTACCATTGGCTTTATATTTTCACGAATTCATACTGATTTGTGAAGTCCCGTGAGGTTTGCCAACATATTGTTGGAAGAGAGAAACTTTCTACCTTGCCCTTGAAGCTTGTCCCAGATTTTCCTTTTGCATAGTGGGGATTGGACTTCATCGATTCAATCAACTTTCCATCTTCAACTAGTCATGTCTTTATTCTTATAGCTATTGACTACTTCATTGAGTGGTTTGAAGCTGTCCCATTAAATAGTGCTAAAGATGAGTAAGTAGTTGCTTTTTTGAAAACTAAAATTTTCTCTCGATTTGGTTTTCTCTTTGAAATCATTTTTGATATTGGGTCTACCTTTATTTATGGGAATCTTATTGAATTTTACTGCAAGTTTGGCATGAAACATTCAACATCATCTACTTATTATCCCTGGGCTAATGTGAAAGCAGAATCAACTAATAAGAATCTGGTCAATTTTTTGAAGAAATCATAGGAGACAAACCTCGCTAATGGCATACACAACTTCCATATGCTTTATGGGCTGCTCACATCACTACGAAAATCAATGCTCGAAAGACTCCTTTCCAATTGTTGTATGAGCAAGGAGCCATTATTCTTGTTGAGCTTGAGTTGGCCTCTTTTCATCTTTCCTTATAGAATGAAGCACTGAATTGCCTTGATTTATCCCAAAGGTTCTATACTCTACTATCCTTAGAAGAACAATGTAAAATTTCCTTGGTTAACTTGAAACATAGGCACTGAGTGGTTAAACATAGGCAATGCCCTTACCATGAGATTTTGCTCATTTCGAAAAGGTGTATCATATTAAATCTCATAAACTTTGGCTTGGGTGATACATAATTGCTTTTTTCCTTGGAAACAATGCTTATTTACTTAGGGACAAGCATGATAGGATTTTTTCTTGCACTATGAATGGGTTTTGTTATCACAAATTCTAGCACTTGTGCAGAGCCTTCACAAGATGCTAGACTACTGTAACAAATGGAAGTAATTACCATTGTCACCTTGTCAAGTATTTCCCTTGTTTTAGTGATGGATAGAAATCCAACACAAGGGAGGCTTCTGTTGAATTTTCACTATGCTAGGCTCAAGCATGAGGTTTATTTCATTTAGCATGTACTTGAACCATAAACAAATGCAGCTACACCATACACAAGTGTTGCAATAACCAAGATCACAAGAAGAATTGCCATGCACAATATACACAAGATTTATCCTGGGAAAACCTTCTACTCAAGGGAATAAAACCCAACAATGATTTGCTATATTCTCAAGAGAAGATCCCCCAACCATAAACCCTAATGCACACAAGAGGGTGCTTCTACAACCTTGAAATTATCGCCCAAGAGAGGTGCGCACTTCAGCCTTAAAGGCACTTGTTGAAATTTCCAAATGACAAGTGACAAGTGTGAGTGTGTGTTTCCTCAATGGGGAAATCACCTCTATTTATACTAGACCAGACACAACAATAGGTGTGTCTATTGGCACAACAGGGCCGACCTCAATAACTCATAAATATAATTAATTATTACAATAAACCTTAATTATCTTTCACATATGGTGGGGTCGACTTGTACCCTTTACATCATAATTAGGGTTACAAGTAAATCTTACACTTGGACAATATAGCAAGGGATCCACACGTCCACTAGTGCTCAGCCACTAGGGACACGTCCACCTGTGCTCAGCCACAGGGACGTCATACTCAACAGATCTCTATCTCAACTGAGTCCATAGGAGAATCATCTGGAGTACCATCTCAAGCCCGACTCAACTGAGTCCACAAGAGTACAAAGGCAGGAGACCACATCGACTCAACTCTCACACAGAGGAGAACGATACACCCATCACATGGGCACACCCAACACTGGGGCATGACTCAACTCAGTCCAAAGGAGAAGGATACACTCATCACATGGGCATACCCAACACTGGGTTCTCTCACAGGTCGACTCAACTCAGTCACAGAGGAGAACGTATCCTTGAGAATGTCACACGACGTTGCAATCATCAACACTCCCTCTCAGCTAGGGAGGCATTCTCTACCAGGCCAAGTCTCTCACGGAAGTACTCGAACTTCGTCCCGGCAAGCGGTTTGGTGAAGACATCTGCAATCTGCTCATGTGTAGAAAGGTACTGCACGTGTGCTGCTTTCCTCTGGACGATATCGCTGCTATAATGGTATTTGATCTCAACGTGTTTCGATTTATTGTGAAACACAGGATTCTCTGAGAGCTTCACATAGCTCTGGTTATCACAATGAATAATAGTGGAATCCATCTCATGATCAAATAACGCTGCGAGGAGCTTGCGAAGCCACACTGCTTCACATACTGCCACACTCAATGCTATATACTCTGCTTCTTTGGTACTCAAAGCCACAGAGCTCTATTTCATACTGCACCGGGAAACCATGGCAGACCCCAAGGTTAAACAACAACCAAATGTACTCTTCCGGTCCACTGCGCTCCCTGCCCAATTTGCATCGGCATATCCCTGCAATCTCATGTCTACATCGGAGGCATATCTCAGGCCATATTCAACTGTGCCTTATAGATATCTCAATACATGCTTCGTTGCTATCCAATGAGTATGTCTCGGCTGACTCATAAACTGTCTAAGTACATTCACTACATAGCATATATCAAGTTTGGTGTTAACTAGATACATCAATGATCCAATCAACTGTCGGTATAGATGTTGATCAATCTCGCCTGAATCAGTAGAAGCCTCGTTCATTTTCTTCAGATCCATCATCATCGTTGTAGGCATGGATTTGCAGTCTGTCATACGGAACTTCTTTAATATCTCCACTGTATATTTTCCTTGACTCAGGAAAATTTCATGAGTCCTCTGCCATACTTCTAGTCCCAAGAAGTACTGAATCATACCCAGATCCTTCATCTTGAATTTAGAAGTCAATGCTCGCTTGCATTCAACAATAAGTCTTTCTGAACCAGTGAGGAATAAGTCATCAGCGTACAGGACCAAGATTAGGTACTCGTCACCAACATTGTGATAATATAGGTTTGGATCAACAACACTCTTACTGAAGCCCAAACTCATCAAGAATCCATCCATCTTCTCGTACCAAGCACGAGGTGCCTGCTTTAGTCCATACAGGGCTTTATTCAACTTGCACACATGAGATTTCTGCTCATGTATCACGAATCCTTCTGGCTGCTCGATGTAAACCTCTTTCTCAATCTCACCATTGAGAAATGCTGCCTTTACATCCATCTGATGTAATTTCCAACCTATGGATGCAACTAGTGCAATGATAGTACGGATGGAAGTCTATCAGGCTACTGGAGCAAATGTCTCCTCATAATCAATTCCCTCCAACTGTGAGAATCCTCTGGCCACAAATCTTGCTTTGTACTTCTTGACACTTCCATCAACTGCATGCTTGATCTTGTAGATCCACTTGGAAGTCACTACAAACTTCCCCTCTAGTCTTGGAACAATATCCCACACATCATTCTTCATGATGGACTGATACTCTTCTGTCATGGCATCTTTCCATACTTTTGTTGACCTGCTGCTGCTCCATGACAAGAAGGCTCAGTGTCAATGATGTGTCTCATGGGTGAAACATAGCTCGAGAACCTTTGTAGTCTCCTGCTCTGTCGGAATGTGCCTCGAGGAGTTGTATGTCCCTCTGCCTCTTGCAGAGTCTATCGAGCCCAGGCAGGCCTTTTATGGCCTACTGCAATGTCTTTGGGAACATCAACTGGATCAACTGGATCAATGGCTGTCTCCCTATGAACTGCTGAAGGGGGAGAAGGTACTGTCTCACTGCCAATCTCCATCTGAGATTCTCTGGATCTTCGAAAAGGTATCTCTTCCTCAAAGATGACATCTCTGCTAACCTCGATCTGTCTCTGACCAGGGATGTATATCCAATATGCCTTCGAAGATTTACTATACCCCACAAATGTACCCTTTCTGCCTGAAGGGACTAGCTTGGTTCTCTTCTCCTTGTGTACATGAAAGTATATTGGACACCCAAATATCCTGAAGTGTCCATCCTTAGGCTTCACTCCGGTGAAAGCTTCTTCGGGAGTCATGTTCTTCAAAATCTTGTGAGGACTCTTGTTCTGAACATATACTGCTATCATGGATGCTTCTGCCCACAAAATCATAAGTAGATTCTGATCATGTATCAATGCTTTGGTTGCCTCAATGATGGTTTTGTTCTTCCTCTTTGCAACTCCATCTACTCCCTCTTGATCCCTGCCTCAATACATAAATCACTGAAATCCCTGGAGGTGTACTCTCCTCCATTATTTGACCTCAACACCTTTATCCTCCTCCTGGTCAGGTTCTCAACCTGAGCTTTGAATTCTTGAAATCTCGCAAGGACTCCATCCTTGGTCTTCAAGAAATAAATCCACGTCTTTCGAGAGTGATCATCAATGAAGAGCACATAGTACAAATATCCGTTTAAGGAAGCAACGGTCATGGGTCCACACACATCCTAAATATATCAAGTCCAAGATCCCTTTGATTTGCTGTCACTGCTCAAGAAGGACCCCTTGACATTTTTTCCAAGAGCACAACCTCTGTAAACACCATTATGCTGAACCTGTATCTCTGGAAGGCCTGTTACCATCTTCCCTAGAGCGGGAAGGGCTCTATAATGAATGTGAGCAAGTCTCCTATGCCATAAATCACTCAAGCTGATAGTATCGTTTAACAGGGCCTGGACTGGTCGGACAGTCAACCTGTATAAGCTGTTTTCTTGAACACCAATTACTCGGGCATAATCCATATGTGAGTTCTTGTGCCATGTAAGAAATTTTCCTTCAGAAAACGTAACCTTGTAGCCTTTATTCTCTAAGGAAGAAATAGAGACAAGGTTCCTTTTCATCCCAGGTACATATAGTACCTCACTCAATTGAAGGGGTATGTCAGAATCTAGTCGGAATGTAGAAGTTCCAACCCCTTTCAAATTAGATTTGGCATTGTCTCCAAGTACAACATGTAGACTAGTTTCTTTCTCAACAAGATCTGTTAAATGATCGCTATATTCGGTCATGTGCCTAGAGGCACCACTGTGAATTAACCAAATATCATTATTTGTAGGAACCGTACCTGAGAGTGCTGATATGAATAAGAAGGCTTCATCTTTGATGTCTTCATCTCTCTGATGTGGCTTTGGATCAACATCAGTAGTGGAGGCAAGTCGTCTTCCTTTCTTCCGGGTAGGACAATCTCTCTTTTTGTAGATGATTATCTTCCTTGCCTTGACGTTATCTTCCTTCCATTCTTCTTTCTCTTCATCGATAGTTGTCTCTGGTAAAGCCTTTTGTATCTCACTCAATAGGTCATCCTCTTCCAGGGTGATCTGTAGTCTTGACTTCCAGGAACAGAAGTTGCTTGATCCATCAAGCCTATCTTCCACCAAGGTTCTGTTCCTCATGGTTTGCAGATTCTTCCACGAACCCTTAGCAACTAGGCTAGGAAACCTAACAATTAGGCTAGGCTAGCAACCTTAGGTTTCGTTGGACTTATGACTACCAACAATAAGCCTTTAGAAGTCAGAAGAACACTGCTGAGTTGAAAAAATCTTTCAATGAGATGCAGAAAACCCTAAAACCAAAATTCTGTAGAAAATTGCGGAACCCTAGAAACCCTCGCACCAAAAATTCAAAATTCTCAGAATTGCACTCTGAGAGTCTCTGGAGGTGCGCTGAAGGACGCCGTACACTCCTATGCCAAATTTAGCCCCAAAGTTTCAGTGTAGGGTGCTGAAGCAACCAAAAAGGAGAGGGTCGTACCTTTTTCATGAAACCCTAGGAGGGTCGTACGGATTGCAAAAAAGAGGATGGATGGCTTTGAAAGCTTGTGCAATGGCTCTTTTAAGTCCTAAGCTCTAATACCATGTTGAATTTTCACTATGCTAGTCTCAAACAAGAGGTTTATTTCATTTAGCATGTACATGAACCATAAACAAATGCAGCTACACCATACACAAGTGTTGCAATAACCAAGATGACAAGAAGAATTACCATGCACAAGATACACAAGATTTATCTTGGGAAACCCTTCTACTCAAGGGAAGAAAACCCAACAATGCTTTGCTATATTCTCAAGAGAAGATCCCCCAACCATAAACCCTTATGCACACAAGAGGGTGCTTCTACAACCTTGAAACTAGCACCCAAGAGAGGTGCGCACTTCAACCTTAAAGGCACTTGTTGAAATTTCCTCAATGGGGAAATCACCTCTACTTATGCTAGACCAGACACAACAATAGGTGTGTCTATTGGCACAACAAGGCCGACCTCAATAACTCAGAAATATAATTAATTATTACAATAAACCTTAAATATGTTTCACATATGGTGGGGCCGATTTGTATCCTTTACATCATAATTAGGGTTACTAGTAAATCTTACACTTAGACAGTATAACAAGGGATCCACACGTCCACTAGTGCTCAACCACTAGGGACACGTCCACCTGTACTTAGCCACAAGGATGTCATACTCAACAGATCTCTATCTTAACTGAGTCCACAGGAGAATCATCTGGAGTACCATCTCAAGCCTGACTCAACTGAGTCCACAGGAGTACAAAGGCAGGAGACCACATCGACTCAACTCACACAGAGGAGAACGATACACCCATCACATGGGCACACCCAACACTGGGGCACGACTCAACTTAGTCCAGAGGAGAAGGATACACCCATCACATGGGCATACCCAACACTGGGTTCTCTCACAGGTCGACTCAACTCAGTCATAGAGGAGAACATATCCTGGAGAATGTCACACGATGCTGCAATCATCAACAACTTCCCTAACATCCTCAAGGGATCCTATAGCAAGCTAAGGGCAAGTCTATGACTCCCTATATTGGTTGCTTGATTAGCTAGGGTTGAGTTAAGGTTAAAGTCAAAGTGAGTAAGGAAAGATAAGTAATTATGCGACCGTGTATGGTGTTGTTAAGATAATTAAAGATGTTATCTAATCTAGGAAAATGAATTAAATGCCCCGAAACAGTAGCTATCAAAAGAAAAATGAAAGCTGAAATAATCTTGCAAAGAAAGCCTAGAAGTTTAAGCTTGTAACAAGTTTACAACAAAAGCAATATACCAGCTCTAAAATTAGCAAGAAAGTGAATGAAGATGTGCCAAATAACATTGAAAAGATCTGTAAACCATTCACCAATGATTGCATGAAGTAAAGAGAATGAAACTATGTTTATTGAGTGCAAATGAGATGCCCTAATGGCTGAAAACACAATTATTGCAGCAATGACTATGTTAAAGATGATTCCAAAAAATTAATGCAAAGCATTAGATTATGAATGCTAGAGAATGAAGATGCAAATGTGAAATCCTAAAGCTAACACAAATCGTTGGGACAGAGAGAGAGCTAAACTAGGGTTTTGTATCACTTGCAAATGAGAAAGACTAGTGCTGTCTTCAACCCCTGAGCATATGGAGTCAATGCAACACCCTCAATGGAGGCTAAAGGCAAGAGAAGACTTGAGGATTAAAAACTCTAGGATTATACCATCACAAGCCTAGGTTAATCTTCTAGGAAAACAAACCCTAAGGTTTATACAATCATAAATCCTAGGTGTCGTCCTACTTCTAGAGCATCTAGCAAGGAGGTAAAGTGAACTAGGTTAAACCCTGTAATTTATACAATTGTAAACCCTAGACTTTAACCAAGCAAGAGACAAGGTTAGGGGGATGTACAATCAAAATCCCTAACTTGACCCTAAATTCTTAAAAAAATTGAAGATGGAGAAACAAGGGAAGGGGATAAACAATCTTAATCCTTCCTTGGGGTTTCTAACAAAAATGGTTCAAGGAAACGAGATAACATGGAGCTATTAACCATCTAATAGAGCATTCATCAAAGTATTACAAGAAAAAACACTTAAAACTTTGAAAGAACACTTACTATGCCAAGTCTCTATGCATGAGGAAACCCCAGTTTCATGAAAATTCATCAAAACAAGAGAA
>JASDQU011375104.1:12880-24494 GCA_032191745.1 Picea mariana | reverse complement strand
TGACTCAAAGGCACAAAGTGTTGCAGATTTGAAGAAAAAAGAACAAATTCCTACAGTTGTTGTATATCGCCATTCATATCATATAGAGATGCAAAAGTCATCAAGGAAAGGGCATGTGCATCAACACATTTATGCACCAGTAGGGCACCAGAAAAGAAACCGATCAAGAGGTGCATGGAGGACTACCGACACTACGGGAAGAGCTCAAGCTACAGAAACAATCCCATGGCAACCTCAACATGATGCAGAGAAAGATCAAGGTGAAAAGGTAACAAATAAAGATCATGTTAGACTTCCATTGGGATGGATGGATGGTTGTACTTGGTACCAGTTGGCTACATTGCTTAGCCAATCACATTGTATGGTTTCTTCTAATGTTTCGAGGACGAAACATGTGAAGGGGGATGGAATGTGGTATACCTAGGGAGGTACCTAATGGGAATGTTGTTATGTGTTATTAGTGGAAGTCATTTAATATATGGGAATGTGGTCATTCAATGTAAGGTGGACTAGGTCCACTATATTAATAAATTCCCACTATGGTAGTTGGATGTAATAAATGTGAGAAGGCTCTCTAGAAGGTTCCTAGGAGATAGGGAGAGCTATATATAGAATTCTAGGCAATGTAATGACACATAGTGAAGAATATTGTGATTGTACAAGCAAGGATTGCTTGAGGAGTTTTATCCTTCCATAAGGATTAATATATTATGTTACCCTACCTCAAGGGTTTTCTCTATTTCTTGTGTTCATGTTATAGTGAATGGTTTATGGTTTATTCTTGGTTATTTATGAAGTATATTTACAGATCTGGTTTAGGTACTTAACAATTGGTATCAGAGCCAGGTTTAAGTACCAAATACCCGAATACAAAATATCACAATAGATCTAAAGATATCTGAATACAATCACCACACAAGATATATGAAACCATATAGAAAACCACACTTTATTATTACCATCAAACCCTTAGGGTAGGGCAACACCATACAATGGATCCTATTATGGAAGGGATCCTCTCCTATTCACTTGCCTCTTCGAGGGGGCTTCCTCCTATTGAGCTACCGCTCCAAACACAATACTTCTTTGCATGTCTCATTACATTGCTTGAACCCCTTTATATAGTGCTATCATCTCCTAAGAACATTCTAGAGGAGGAATCTTCTAGAAGTAGAACCTTCTAAGAAGCCCTCTTACATTAATTATATTTAATTACCCATTTATTATATCTAACTACCAGAGTGGGCCTTATTTAATAATATAGTGGACCTAGTCCACCTTACATTGAATGACCTCCACTATTATCACTATGGGCCCTCTAGGCCCCCCCACTACCTCTCTAGCTACCTTACAGAATTTTGGTGATGAAATCCATGGTTACAACTTCCCATTTCCACTCAGGATGGGTAATGGTTGTAGCAAACCAGCTGGGTGTCTATGCTTAGCCTTTACCTTTTGACATTCCAAACATCTGACAATAAATTCAACAACCTCTTTCTTCATTCCTGGCCAATAATATTATCTCTTGACAGATGCAATAGTTTTCTGATAACCTGGGTGACCAGCATAAGGTACATTATGCATTTCTCTCAATATCAAATTTTTCAACTCCTGGGAATTTGGTACATAAATCCTTCCTATGTGCATGATAATTTCATCATTATCTAGCTTGCATTCCTCAATTTTCTATTGCAAACTACATTGCTTTGATTTTGCCACTAATTCCTTGTAATGAAAATCGAATTTGGTAGCCTCTGTAATTCTGTCTTTCAAATCTGATTGGTACATTCTAATGGATGTAGCATACAATTCATGTACTCTTCTGCTAAGTGCATCAGCCACTTTGTTCTATTTCCCCTTAATATGTTTTATATCAAAGTCATATTCACTTAGAAATTCTAACCACCTGCTTTTCCTAGAATTTAGATTTGGTTGATCAAATAAATATTTTAGACCATTATGGTCTGTTCTTAGCTCAAACTGTTTCCCCATGAGGTAGTGTCTCCATTTCCTCAAGGCATGCACTATGGCTGCCAACTCCAAATCATGAGTGGCATAGTGTCTTTCATGTTCCTTTAACTTCCTTGACTCATAGAATATAAAAAGACTCCTTACAGAATGAGTACACCAGAGATGAAGGAGTTGCAAATGCAACTTAAAGAACTTCTGAAGAAGGGGTATATACACCCTAGTGTGTCACCTTGGGGTGCCCCAGTCTTGTTTGTAAAGAAAAAAGATGGAACACTAAGACTTTGCATTGATTCCAGACAGTTGAATAAAGTGATTGTTAAGAAAAAGTATCCTCTATCAAGGATTGATGATCAATATCTCTCTTTGGGGGTATTCCTGGTATCTCCTTGAACACATCTTCAAATTCTTCCAAGACTACATGATCTTCCAAATTTGGCACCTTATCTTTAGGTGTCTCTTCCATATGTGTTGCAAATATTTGACACCCTTTTCTGTAACATTTCTTCAGTTGCAATGTTGAAACTTCTAGGATGGTTACTGCCCTAGGAATTCCCTACACTCCCCTTAGGTTCCCTTCCTCATCCAAGCAAGTAAATGCCTTGTTATGACAGTCTAGGATAACATGATGCTGGTCTAACCAATCCATCCCAATTAGACAGTCATAAGAACCTAAAGGTAAAATGTTCAAATTTGCCCTGGTGTTCAGTCCATTTATGTCCATAAGACATGACTTAACCATCTCATTAACTGTTCTTTTGGATCTGGTAGCTAGCTGCACCAACCAATATTTTCCATGCTTGCTTCTTGGAAAATGCAAACTTTCCACCATCTTAGGATCTATATAACTATGACTAGCTCCTGAATCAATTAAAATAGCAATGGTTTGGTTGTTGATCATACCTTCCACTTCAATCATATGTGATTGATACTTTGTTTTCTTGTTTTCTAGGGCTGCATAGATCCTTGGCACATTTCTGGCCATGTCCTCCACTGTTTGCACTTGTTTTAAATTATGAACAGTTCTCCCCTTTTCACCTATGCAAGGAAAATCTATGAAGATATGATCCCCTTTACAACCCCAACATTGGATAGGTGGATGCCTTGGCCTTTGACCTCCTTCCTCAATCGTTCTAGGCTCTTTAGGAGTTTTTTGTACATGTGGATTATTTCTAAATAATGGTGGCTTATATCCCTTCTTCCCCTAATCCACCTTGAATTTCTTTTTGTCTTCCCAAGCTTTCTGGAAACTTGGCCTTGATTTTTGATGATCATAAAGGCATTTAGCTCGCCTTATGGTCTTCTCCAATGTCTTGGGATCATCATACTATATTTTTTCACTGATGAAGGATGGAAATCCACTCAAATACCTCTGAATCTTAATTGTTTCATCCTTGATGAAAGAGACATACTTCAACAGTTCTAAAAACCTTCTTTCATATTCATCTATTGTCATACTCCCAAGCTTGAGTTCAAATAACTCTTTCATTTTCTTGTCATAGTATCTCTTAGTCAAGTATTTCTTCTCAAAATACTTCTTGAATTTTCTCTGTTGTAACAAATATTGAAATTTTGGCTTTCGGTAACTTAGAAGAGAATTTTTTTTATAGTGTTTAACTACCAAAAGTGTAGATGTGAGAAAATGACCATTCGTATGTCACGCACATCATTGAATGTTCTCTACCTGTCATCTTCAGTCAAATAATGCTGAAATAAGCTCCAAATGCCACAACAGTACAACAATCACAAGCCAACTCATGAAAAATCAAAAGACAGGGTTCATGTGAAAATCAAATAAATGTACCATATGTTCGAGCATTGAGTCACAAGGAAAATGAATGGAAGCATTGACAGTTGAACAACCACATACACCGAGCATTAAGCCACATAGACAAAAATCTCATGAGTCTGGGGTTTTTGGTCGACGTAGATATTTTAATAACTACAGCCCCGATCCTTGAATTCACTATAGTATTAAAGGATAAGCTGGGTTAATTAAAGAATAAGAAAGATTAATGTTGACAAGTCTCATCATGATTTCGCGACTCAAGTTGCCTTCATGATTTAAGTTTCAAGTTTGCGATTTCAGAAACCCTGGAAGCCTATGTTTTAATCGTGCTTAATCACAAAGCTAAAAGTGTTTTAACTATTAATCAATCCCATCGCAATTTCACGATTCGGGATTTCTCGTGTCGAGTATTATCAAAGTCCCGACACTTAAATCCATGAAAGGATAAAGATTAATTGCTTATCGTGATTAATTAAGAGATTAAGAAAAATAATTATCGCCTAATTAATCCCATCACGATTTCTCAATTTAGGATTCCTTGCATGTCATAACTCTTGAAGACATGATACCCAAAACCCCGAAACTCGAAAACCCAAAATCGGGACTCCAGTCATATGCAAAAAATGGCCTTGGGAAAAAACCATTTTTCTCAGCCTTGGGGAGGCCATTGTCCATGTTCAAATAGTCGATCGACATATAAATATCCTAAGATTTATATTGGTGTCTTCATAATTTGATTTGGATCTTGGGAAGGCAGTCAAAAGTCCCCCGCAATATGAGGTTCGTTTTCTGAAATGTGGCGTTTTTTACTATGCTGAGTCATCATTTTCAAATGATGATTCTGAGCGACTCAAGGATCATTTTGAGCAACGGTCGGAGGTTTTTGTGCCTAACACATTGAAGATAAAAATACTCTCTCATTTTTCCTACAGGTGTCACAGAGTGGGAGAATCAAATCCATCTCTGAGCCCTAATTTGTGGATCTCATATTTTCCTGTTTTGACACATATTTGTAAAATGCAGATATGAGGAAAATGAAAATGGATCTCAGGGAACTGAGAGAGGTTTTTGCTCAGAACAAACAGAGGCACAAAAGAATCTTTTAGTTTATGCACATTTATCACGATTCAAGAGATATAGAACCATAACCACAGCCTCATTTATCAGCAGTTTGGCCCATCTTCTATGGCCGTTAGTTTCAAGAATTGATTGTAACTGTTGTTTTGGGAGGATTTTCGACCTCAAGACCTATATGAGGCATCTTTGTAAAATTGTATAGGGGGAAAGACACACAAGAGTAGTACTCATGGGCTGTATCTTTCATTTTTCAGTTTAATATAACATTGCAGAAGCATGTTTTATCCATATCAGAGATTCTTGTGATGTTGCTTGCAGAGTTTGTCCATTTTCTTAATTTCAATATCACTCCATCTATATTTTCTTCTCGATTTGTAACACTTTTGTAATAGAATTCATCCTCTATTAGATGTTCTGTTGCATAATGGTTATAGGTTGTTTCTTGCAGAGATCAAGGTTCAAAATTCATCCTTTTCTAGATTCTCTGTCCCAACCATCTCTTTCCACTAATTTGTGCTTGGAATTCACTCATCGCTAAGTGCTCCTTGTGTATTGATATGTTTTCTCTTTATTCGGTTGCCATACTTTTATAAATCCTTCTCTTTGTAATCAACTTCTATCTCTCCTCTACTCCATGGATTTCCATTGCTGAAAGACTCTTGTTATTTGCTTGATCATTTGACTCCTTTCCCAATGGACTACCTCTGGGTCTAACTCATCAACCCTAAAAACCTCAAAACTTTTTGTCACCCACAGATTTGCCCATTGTTAAGCTTATTGGATATCCTATCGTGACATATATTTGAGAGATCCCTCTCGGGTTGGAAGGGGAAGCTTCTAATCAAAAGTGGTTCGTGGTTATCTCGAAATTTACTTGCACGCAACCCAAATCAAGTTCTGAGTGATAACTTATTTTTTCATTTAAAATGTGCTAAGGCTTGGCTCTATTATAACCTAGAACCAACTCTTGTGACAACATTTTCTGGCGTCATTTCTAGGGATGGAGGATGAAGTTATATTCCCTGGGATACGACAAAGTTCAGATCTATATCTTGATGGTGAACATGGGATAGGCATTCAATTGGATGTGATCATTCACTTGGAGACTCCTTGGTTCGTATACTCTACATTATTTCGCTGGCGACTTCACTGGTCTCAAAATGTCAAATTCGTTCGCTGCTCGGATTGCTACAAGGTTTTCTCCTCTAGACTTTACAAATGTTTATGGTTTTCCAAACACTATTCCAAACATTAAAGTTTGGGAAGATTTCCTTCCTAAATTTGGTGAATACGCGGATGAAAATCCTTCTCAACACTTGTTTGAATTCCACAAGCTCATGGATGAATTAAATGTACATCATGAAGTTGTTTATGTTTTCATTGGAAAGAGATGCTAGGCTCTTGTATAAATCTTTACCCCATTCCAGTATTCCTTCATTGAAATATTTTCACACACTTTTTCATCAATATTGTAAGAGGATATATTCAACTAAAATCCTTTTTGAAGATTGTTGTAGTATAGAATTCATAAGACAAAAAGATCAAACAAATCCTCTTGAAGAGGAGGAAGAAACAACAAAAATTTCTCAAGTGAATGAAGGTGACCATCATGATGAAGAGTTGGCTGATAAAGGAACAGGATATGATAGCTCTTGTGATCATATTCAAGAAGAATATATTCAGTATCATGGCCAACCTGCATAAGATAAAGAAAACAATAGTTGCTTGATCCAGAAATTGCATAGACCACCTCCTCCTTTAATAGAAGAAGAGATAGATCTGCTCCTGAATAGTCATGTTGCAACCCCTGCTTACACAGATCTAAAACATCCACACAGTATTGAAGATCTTGTAGACTATGTTTTGTTTCATGAAAAAGAGGTGGTTGTCATGTTTAACCATCGTGAAGAATGTTTGGTGTTCGAGAATGATTTAGATGTTGATGTAAAGGTTGTTGATGATGAGGAAGACATTCATATTTTTCAAAATTCGTTTCAAGATCAGATTGTTGATTTTTCAATGCAGAAACCTTCATGATTTTATTCTGATTTTCTAGTATTTGATAAATATAGTGATGATGAAGAGGATTTTAAAGATTTGTTGTCTTATGAAATTTCATCAAATCCTATTTATCAACTAAGAGATGATCAGAAAAGTATGAATGCTATGGTTGAAAATAGATATGAATCTATTGTTCAAGAGTCCAATGAAGATCCTTTTAACTTTGATACATCCTCTAAAGATATCATTGTTGGAGAGGGTGATCAGAAATTTTTCCATGATGCATATTTTTAGACTCAGTTTTCATTTGATCATTATCAAGACAGTAATGTAGGAAATGAAGAACATATCTCTTCTTCTCTCTTAAAAATTGTTAGTTGTAATAGGCCAGCATATCATAGTGATGAATTCATATTATAGGGATATGATGAAGGAGAGAAGATAGGTTCAGATTAGCAGTTGATCATGCATGTTTCCCCAACAAATATTGAGCAGTCCACATTTAACATTCAAATCAGTAAAGGCAGCCAGCAACAACATTTCAGTCAGTTGGAACAACAACAAAATGAGGTATTTCTATGTGACTTTTATGATCTAGTAGCAGTTTATATGGAGTCAATATGGGGCACTGAATTTTTTATTTCCGACTTCTTGAAGTCTAAATTTCAAAATTGTACGTACCTGCTCCCAGGGCATGTTTTAAAATTTGCAGCTCCTCCTGTCATTTTTTGCTCAAATATGGAAGTATAATTAAGTTTGTTAGTTGGATACTCGCTTGGTTGATTTGGAAGTTTTCCTATACTTGAACAAAGAAGTGATATCAGTTAGAGTAGGTGATGTATATAAATAAGCTTGACTTTGAGCACTAGAGTATAGCAGTGGTTTTCAGTATGTTTCCGGTTTTGTTTTAAAGCATTACGACTCCATAGCCCAATGAATGCATAAGCGGTTTTTTGTTTTGGAAAGGTGCAAGTAAAGTGAAAAAGTTCAGATTTTCTTGCAAAGATCAAGGTTCAAAATTCATCCTTTGCTAGATGATCTATCCCAACCATCTCTTTACACTAATTTGTGCCTGGAATTCACTCATCGCTAAGTGCTCCTTGTGTATTGATATGTTTTCTCTTTATTCAGTTGCCATACTTTTATAAATCCTTCTCTTTGTAATCAACTTCTATCTCACCTCTACTCCATGGATTTCCATTTCCGAAACACTCTTACTATTTGCTTGATCATTTGACTCCTTGCCCAATGGACTACCTCCCGGTCTAACTCATCAACCCTAAAAACCTCAAAACTGTTTGTTACCCATAGATCTGCCCGCTGTTAAGCTTATTGGATATCCTATCATGACATATATTCGAGAGATCCCTCTTGGGTTGGAAGGGGTAGCTTCTAATCAAAAGTGGTTCGTGGTTATCTTGGAATTTACTTGCATGCAACCCAAATCAAGTTCTGAGTGATAACTTATTTTTTCATTTAAAATGTGCTAAGGCTTGGCTCTATTACAACCTAGAACCAACTCTTGCGACAACACTCTCCAAGTAATTCTTTTCTCTTTAATGTGTTGCACTTGCACAAGTTGATCCCACCACATGAATGCCTTTCCCTTGAGTTGATAGATAACAATTCTACCTTCTATATGAGAAGAATAATTATGTAATTGAAAATACTTTCTCATGCCCAACAACCATGTTTCTACATCTTCATCCTTCTTGTTCTCACCATCAAATGTAGGAGGTTTGATTTTATTCATTTCTCCTTCTAGCTCATCCACCCCAGACCTCTTGTGCTTCCTGATAGGGGATGGACTTGAGCTGTTGCATGCTCTCTTATTGGAGTGCCTCGGGGAGTGATGGTGATGTCTGCTAACACTTCTGGCTTTTTGTTCCTCATCAGAAGGCCTATGACTTCCTGATTTTCTTGAGCCACTCTCCTTGTCCAATTTATTTTCTATTTGGTTCAAGCTCTGCATTAACTTCATGTTGAAGTCATCCTACTACTCCTTGGATCTCATAAGACTTTCATTATCATATTTATGGCTTTGGACATCCTTCTACAAATTTTTGATGGTCATATTCATGTTTTCATTCCTTTCATCTCCATGTCCATTAGAGTTTGTTCCTTCAATGCCCAAATGGACATCCATCCCTCTAATCTCATTCTCCTGACTATAAGTCCCCTATGCCACTTCCATTCCTCTGGACTCTAAGCTGATCTTGATCTGATTTATTTGTTGTTAACTCTACAAAATGTGCAGCCAACAAAACTTTTTCAGGCTAACTATTTCAACAATTTCATGAAAATATGAACCATTTTGGTCCAATAATATATATTAGAATTGTTTCTTCTGATTTCCTAGAAATGTGAATGCCCAGATCAATTTTGTGGGTGGATATTTAGATTCCACTATCCAAGACATTTCCAACGACATGAGTTTTAATATATTTGAAGGTAATAATATTCTATATGGATAGTACATGTCATGCCATTTCTAGTGGTATGTGGAACGTCACATAACTCCTCACGGTTTGAGAGTTATGGCCTTACGAAGTTGGAGGACCCTCATATGTTGGCTTGAAGCCCCAAAAGGTAAAACAAGTCAAAGATCTTGCAAAGAATAAATTATTATTTAAATGATAAAGTAAAGTGAAAAAGTCAAGAAGGATTATTTAAATAATTAAGTGAAGTGAAAAAATCAAAGAAGATTATTTAAATGATAAAGTGAGGTGACAAAGTCAAGGAGGAATATTTAAATGATAAAGTAATGGAGAACTTTCTAATTATGGAAAGTGGTTAACTCTAAAAATGAGGAAAATAGGTTAAGTGACCTAGAAATGGGTCAAGTGACCTAGAAATGGGTCAAGTGACCTAGAAATGGGTTAAGTGACCTAGAAGATGGATAGAATAAATAAGAGGCAAGGCTCTCTCATTTGATATCACACTGGAGAATATTGAATATCTATAGGTTACTGAAGTAACCAAAGGATATATAAGTCTAATTTTAGAGGGACGGTCAAGAAAAGAAGGTCGGAATTCAAGGGAGGACAAATTCTTTTGATGATTCTTTCTAAGGTATGTTATTTACAGGTCATCTCACCATTTTCGAAATAACATTTTTTCTAGAATGATTTAGACCGTGAAATCAATAGGCCATTGAGGAAACATATCCAAGTATCTTTGGTAAAAAATAAATCTTATGGTTAGTTGTATTTTTGGAGTTACACTCTATGGAAAATAGGGTTTGTGGCTAGTCCTAAAACTAGTCTAAAACAAGTGTTGCAGGTAAAAATGACATAACTTATTCATAACAGATCCAAATTCAGTAAGAATTTTTTTTTTGGTTAGAGTACATTCTTTTTTATTCTTTGTAACAGTTTCATATTGATTCAACAAATATTCCATGAGGGGCACAATCTACAAGTTTGCTTTCCATAATAAGCCATAATTCAACAAGGTATGCCATTTTCGCTATAAATCCTTTTCTAAGAGGTTCCAAGTAGTAACACCTAGAGGAATTGTATAAAACACAATGAAGAAAATTGTGTATCAATTTCATATCTTTATTCATTATAGGTACATAGTTATGATTATTTGAAGTTAGGGTTGTTGACTAATCCAAAACTAGTCATGTGAGACTAAGGAAAAATTTGATGAAAATGATAATATCTTGTTGTTAAAGTTAAGGAAGGTTTGTGGGTATGTGATCATATACACAAGGTCTATTATAGAGTTACAAATCATATTTGGATGATGATATTGATGAGGGATTTTGGTTGATGTACATGTTGGTTACATGGTTGAGACAAGTAGTTGATGAGTTGGAACATACATGAGGTGTATAGTTGATGAAGTTGGTACATATTGATGAGTCATAGTTTATGAGTAGTTGACTCATGATTGGTACATACTTGGTACATGGTTGGATGCACTTGTTTATGGTACAGGTTGATTATAGGTTGTTTGGTATAGGTTGGTGCATGGTTGATGCACTTGTTTATGGTACAGGTTGATTACAGGTTCAGTTAAAGGTTGATGCATGGTTCAAGTTTATTAGTATAGGTTTACAACAGTATATCTCACAGTGATAGTGTGAAAGTAGTTCCATCATTCTACTTCTACTTCAGGGTGGTTGGATGGGGCAAGGACAGGTGGTTCTAGCCACCTTTCAGTTGTAGCCAAAGAACATAGGGGGTTTTAGCCTCCTTTTGGTTGTAGCCAGAGAATAGGGGAGTTGGAGCTTCCTTCAGGTTGTATCCTGAGAAACAAGGGGGTTGGAGCCTCCTTCCAGTTGCAGCTGGAAAACAAAAGAAGTTGGTGCTTCCAATTAATGTAATTCTTCAAGACATATAAGAAAAAGCATTATGTGGTTTTCTCCCTCTTTGGGTTTCCACGTAAAACATTGGTGTAATGTGTATGTGTATAATTGTTCATTTTTTCATTTCTTATTTACTTTGCAGTTATTGGATGATAATGCTAGATTGATATAACACTTGGATTATATGGTTAAGAAAGATTAAATTGCTCTATTACTAATTCAACCCCCCCCCCTCAGTAATCCAATAATTGGTATCAGAGTAGGTTCCTTCATAAATCAATTTAACCATTGAAAGGTAGATCATGGAGAGAAACAACTTGTATAAAAATGGAATTCCACAGTTCAATGGACAAAAGTATGCATTTTGGAGAATAAGGATGAAACCATATATACAAGCACAGGGATTTGGAATTTGGCAATCAATTGTAGATGAATACACAACACCAACAGTTCCACCAACAAAT
>JASDQU011375103.1:7649-24494 GCA_032191745.1 Picea mariana | reverse complement strand
TCCAACCATTCTCATCAAGGGAATCATATCAATCAATTACTTGACATCAACCAATGACATCAATCAAACCAAACCATTTACATCAATGACATATGATCCAACAATCTCCCAAGTAATCAAACCATTGGCATCAATGACAAACCATTGGCATCAATGACAACATGATCCAACACGAATCTCTTCAGGATTTCGACTGCATACTTCCCATGGTTAAGGAATATTCTCTCTGGACTCTGCCATACCTCAATACCTAAGAAATAATGCATTAGGCCAAGGCCTTTCATCTCAAATTTTGAAGCGAGCTTCTTCTTACATTCGGTGATGAGATTTTCTTCTCTAGTTAATAATAATTCATCCACATATAGCAACAATATCACCGGCTCATCATTCATAACCTTCAAGTAGAGGTTAGAATCAGTTTTACTCTTGGTAAAGCTTGTCGTGAAACTGTCAATTCTGCCATATCAAGCTCTAGGAGCTTGCTTCAACATGTACATATCCTTCTTCAACTAGCAGACATGAGTCTTTCTATCTTCAATATTCAAATCAATTTTTCTCATTACATTGTACCAATCTGGTACACTTGCTCAGCTACAACTCAATCTACACAATCATGTGCTAGCTCTATGTGCTTTCTGCAAGGCACTATATGTCTCACTGTCTGGGAGTATGTCCTCTATTATCTTTGCAACTGTTCCTTCTGGAAATCGGGATTTTGCACCTACAGCTTCTCTGAGACTGAGAATGACTGCTTCATTCTCACTGTGGTTGCTAAAATCTGAGAGTAACTCCTCTTATTTTATCACGACAACAATTTCATCTGAAACTGAGAGTGGCTCAATAACTGATAATGAGGATAGCTCTTCTTCTTTCATCGGGGTAATGCTATCATAGTCATGTCTTCATGACTCAACTGATGTATTGCACCAACTGCCACTCAAATTCTAAATATGGGGATTTCTCCCCCTGCATCTCATACTATATATGAACTATGGTTGTTCTGGTTGTCTTCATAAGTATTGGAACTATTTCTTCAATAAGTGTCTCGTCATAGTCTTCTCCCTTTTTGCTGGGAGAATCCTCCGGACATACATCAGTCTTTATACATCTACAACACGTTTGATCTGTATAGATCAATATTGGAAGTCAATACAGACTTCTCTTCTCACGGAAGAATTCATATCCTAGTCTTTCTGACTTGCTTCCTTATTTGTCACTGAAACATGCGAATCATCCCAGAGATTTCATATATCCTAGGAGTCTCTGAAGTTAAGATCTAGTCTTTTCACGGCATCTGTCTTCCAGTCCTGGAAGTTGTCTCTTCATCTGATCCTTTTTGAGATCAGGCTTACTCTCGATTTCTTCTGAGTCTACAAGGACTTCATCATCTCTTACAGGGTATACTTGGTGTTGCATACCAAGTCTAAATAGGGAAGACAGAGTGAGGCTTCAAATGAGATCTGCTTCCCATTCTCATGTTCGATCATCTTTGGAGCCTTCTGCTCCTTTCATTCGATCTTCATATGAGATATTATGAATCTCAAGAGATAGCTTCTTCTTCATCTTCTTTGGTGCATGAGTGTATATGGTCATGTACATAGTCTACTTTATGTCTCATATGTTGCCTTCTGCAACCTTCACTATAGCTTTTCTCAGGGTTATCACCTGTGACCTGAAACAAGGTCAACAAAACAACAAGCAAGAATAATATCCTTTTGATAATAATAGATAAAGCAATAGCATGAATAATTATCACAATAGCTCCTTTAGAGATATCACTCATGGCTTGTCTGAAGCAATGATCAAAAGTAAGAGATACACTACAAAATGAGGCCAACACTCTTATAGTGTTGTGATCGAACATTCCTCCATGGAAACCTGGAACTAACACATGAGGTTTCTTCTAGAGGAGGTGTTAGTTGTATCAAGCAAATGATTACATTAAGTATTTACCTCTATATGCTCACATGCTATCAAGTATAATACTTTACAAAGATTTCTATCTCAACTATAGTGGTTACTTGTAAAGGGGTAGTCATCAACTAGTCATGTGTACCTTTGAACCTTATCAACTTGATTAATCAAACCTGGAGCCTGGAGCCTTGTCCTCAAGAATGAGTATGCTTTCTTTTCTTCCAAGTCTCCTTTACTCAAGATGACGAGTGCTCTCTTCAACCAGACTTATGTACTAAGACAATATGCTATCTTGGCAAAAGGTTGGGTTAGAGGATAAACTCTATGATCTTAAATTTTAATCCATCTAATATCTTGACTCATATTTTGATCAAAGGTTAAAATGATAGTCATAGCTACAACATGCAACACTAATCAAAATAATGTCATAACAAATAGATGCATATCAGAATAATCACACCTGGGTTGCACTATTTCTCTGAATGTGTTGGATCTTGATATCCTTCTAGATTTATGGCAAGAGATCCCTTCTCCTACAAATGCTATTTAAATCTTAACCATGAGTACATACCTCTGACGACACTTGCAGGTAGAGGCACCATCTAGTAGCAGCGGTAATGATCACCAACTCTTAAGGACTTCAAGGGTGACTGCAACTAGTACTAGGCTGCAACTGCAACTGATGCTACTACTACAATTGACATTGCAACTGGTTATGAGACTGCAACTGCAACTGCAACTTAGGGTTTTATGAGGAAACCCTAATTTTTCAAACTTTGAATTTTGGAATTCTGATCCAGGGGATAGATGCGTTGAGCTGAGGCGAGTAAGCTGGTGCAGTCAAATTTCTAAAAATCCAACTTTTACCCCTTCAAACTTAATCAACGGATTTATGGACTGGTGTTTATGGTTTTCTAGTACTCTGGTACTCTAGTACTTCTGGTACTCTAGTTTTTTGGTACTTATGGTACTTTGTGAAACTAGGGTTTCACTTTTCGGGAGATCTAGCCACTAAAAAGTTATGTTGAGGATGCCAGAGTGATCCTTGAGGAAGGGCGCACTTTTCTAGATGGTTTTGGGGCTGAAATACTTCATCAACAAAAAGCCCTAATTTGCATGTACGACAACAGTGATGTTTTTCACTTTCTCTTGTGAAAGATGCTCTCTTCAACTTAGCTCTAATACCATGTTAAGGTTTAAGCTATTATTAGAGTTCTTTGCAATTCATTAGATAACAATAGAATAAGATAGGATTGATCTAATGAATAATATAACAATAATAATTAGAATACACTTTGTAGTTACATTATTTCAACAACAATATCCCCCTCAATGTGAGCCAAGTGTGTATCGAACTCGTGACCTCTAGCTATGATACCATTTGTTGGTATTACAGATGTTGTTACACCAAAACCCACAAGTGATTGGTAAACTCGCCACCGTCAGATTTCAAGGATCAACGAGAGGCGATTAGTCCCTTGTCACGATACATCGGGGAGCGTTCACTACTTGCAATCTCATGCAATAGGGTGGTTCTATGGTGGTTTGGCAGAGGAGGACACTTCTTTCTCCAGTTTCCTTTGTGGTTGGAGTTCGGCTCCTAGCGGAGAAAATTGGTCAAGATCCTGGTAAGTCCTCTCAGACGCATACTAGTTTCTATAGGGTTCTAGTTTGTATCTTTCCTCTGGTCTGAAAATTTTGTAAGTGATAGTAGAGGGCGCTCTGGGAAGTGACCCACTCTTCCTTATTCCTGGAAAATTAGTTTTATTTTGAGAATTAGTCTTGCTCTGGAAATTATGGTTGGTTGTTTCATTGTGGAGGCCAAGTCAATTGTTGAAATTGACCCATGTTCTTCGTATATCAGTATGGAAAATGGGAAAGATCCACATAAGGAACAAGAGATATAATTTGAGGAGTCAGTGGAGGACAATTTCATTTCCACTCATCGACTCTCTCTCAAAGTGGATTCTCACGGGTCGACCTTATCCTTTTCTCTTGAAACTCTAGTCCAAAACAGAGTGCTCATTGGACAACTCCAGGATGAAGTGGACTTCCTCTGCAGATAGGGAGAGTCCCTGTAGATGAAACTATTTGTGAGGGAGTCAACTTCAAAAGCCTTAGCTCAGAACGAAGACAAAGGAGATTTCAAAAGAAATAAGGACAAAAAGATGAAGATGTTGCCTGAATTGAAAATTGTTATGGAATCACCATCAGAAGAAGTGATAAAGGAAGAAAATTAGTCTATCACTCCAAAATTATTGCTAAGATTTTTTTTGTGTATGGTAATTGGCATATGATATCTAAAAAACTATGGAAACTGTAAAGATTATGGAGGAATTGTTAAGCTATATAGGACTAGAAAGTATCTTTGTGTAATAGTCAAATTATGATAATGGATTTTGAATTCATTACCAACATTTCCTTTTGTACTCAGTAGCCTCGGTCGTGCCCTTTCACTGAATAAAAACTTTCCCAATTTGTGTAAAAAAAAACACACTCTTTGAAGATTGAACTTCACAAATATGATTTTCATTATCTGCTTGAAAAAATTTAGGTTTAAATAAACAGCTACAGAAACTTCCTTCAAATTGTTGATTCTCTTCCTATAATAAAACATTTTGAGAGGAATTTGAAGCCATAAAATCATGAATTTCATTATAAACATATAAAGTTTTTTGATCATTCATATCAGCGGCAGGATCTTCTGGAATAACAACTTCCTCTTCAGCAGACTGATAATAACCCTCTACAAAATCATCTTCATGAAAGTCTCCAAGAAAATTCATAACATAATCAACCTTTTGCACATAACTAGAAAAATTTTCTAATGTATATAAAAAATCATCTTACTGTTGTGACTCAAGAGCATATGCATTTTCTACATCCTTGACAATAGAAAAAATTGATTCACTAGTTTCAAGATCTTGAGAGAAACACAAATCTGAAGATCATGAATCAACATATAGAAACAAATGAAAACCCTGATCTGATTTATGTTGTTCATAATCCTTCTCATGCTCTTCTATGTCTAAATCTTCATCCCAAATTTGATTTTGGAGTTTTCCACAAGCCTGGAGATTGTCCTCTATTTCTTCAACATCAGTAAACATTTGTTGCAAATTCAAAGACTTCCTCTCTCTAAGATAAAATTCTATGCCAGGATGATGGGTTGTTGTGTAAAACAATGTGGTAGTAGTTTCAGAAGGTTGAATGTCTTTAGGCATACTGAGATAAAATCTATGGAATCTCCTATTGAACTTGGTAATAGTTTCATCCTTCCTTCTCTTCATGGTATATAATAAGGTAATGATCAAAAGACTTCCTTTCACCCAAATATCTTAGGAAAACATCATAAAATTCCATCCAAGAACCTATTGAGTTAGCCTCCAAATTTCTAAACCATAGCCTAGCTTCTCCATGTAAAGACTAGCAAAATTCTCTCATAAACACATCCTCATGCATGATTTC
The DNA here is from genome assembly GCA_032191745.1 of Picea mariana. Classification (NCBI taxonomy): domain Eukaryota; kingdom Viridiplantae; phylum Streptophyta; class Pinopsida; order Pinales; family Pinaceae; genus Picea; species Picea mariana. The sequence goes on along the minus strand of JASDQU011375103.1, from coordinate 19,112 downwards.
AAGAAGATGTGTAAACCTTTCAAAACCTTCCATGTGATTCTCTGATGTCACACGGTCCTCTCCATTAAACTTAGGAAGGTAATTTTAAAAAATGGGAGGATAATCACGAAGGATGAATGGCAATTTCAAAGGTTTATAACCTTCCCTAATCTTAGACTGAACGTTAGTAAGCTGACTACAGGGTGGAACAATGATTTCACGAGGTGGTAAATCATCTTTAGAATCAACAAGTTTACAAGACTAATTGTTCTGGAGGGATTGGAAAATGGACTTCATTTTCCTCAGTAAGTCCAGCTGAAGGAATCAAATCAAGATCAATAATGCAAGAAGGAAAATCTTCTTTTCTCAAAGATGGATATATAGTTGTAGTCATATAACCATCTAAGTATACAAAGCGAAGGATAATTATTTTCACACGTAATGGAAAATATAGGAAATAACTAATGAAAAACAATATAAGTTCTTGGAAAAAACTAATGACTTGATACCTGGTCTTTCCATACCGTCTTTTCATTTTTCTGTCTACAAGGTTCATGCTCCAGTGGAGTTTTTTGATCGTGGAGTCGCCAAGTAAAAGATATGCAGCCAATATTTGATGATTGATTCTTGTTCACCATCAAGAATAAGATTTATTCATTTTCATACACCTAGGGAAGATACTTTGTTCCTCTGCTCCCCAACAACAACACCAAAAAGATGTCAACTCCTAGAGTTTACTCTTGAATGCAATAGAACACATCCTATGCAACTCAAAAGAAAATAGTTTGTGTTTTGGTTGGTGGATTAGGTAATTGGGATTCGGATATCAAAATCAAGGTCAACTTCTCAAACTCATCTACCACATCTCATGGATTGAAGGAAAATGAAATCAATATTCAGACACTTTGGATCAACTAAGTGAAAGAGTGAAGAAAGGAGAGGAACAGATGTAAATATATCAATCTTGCAAGTTGATCAATTAATACATTCACTCCGTTGAATATTCTACAACCATAAAAGCTTTCCAATTATGAATTGAAATGCTTGAATGAAACTTATGAAATATAGGCAATTAGAGTAAGGATTTATTGTTCAATAATCTATAATGCATAGACCATTAATGTATGCTACATCAACAATCATCTCATACAAATAAGAAAGAAAAAGGGTGTGAACAAAAGAGGCACAATATGACATTGAACTCACGGGATTTCTTCAATAATGAAACCTATGCATTAATTCTACAGGTCTGCATAAAATATATCTTTACAAGAAATTTCCTAAACCCAAAACTCAACCCTCTCTTTAGTTTTCATTTTTTCCTTTATAGATACAAAATTTATTCAAAAATAGATATAAGATCCAAAATTAATGGATTAGAACCTAATCTTAGGAACAAAATAGTATCTATAGATATCATAATCGGATTTTCTAATTTGGAGCATGAAATCTGATTTTCAATTCCAGATTCACTTTCTAAGCCTTTCCTTTGGCTATATCCTATCTTAGATCTCGATCTCATCTTTGGCACATAACAAATTGAGGGTTGTCAATAGAATCATCAAATTTCTAGATACGTTGCATATTTGGAATTCACAAAATAATGAAAAAGTTTCATTCTCAGACGTTGTGGTAGCACTTTTGAAATTTTCTCTAGAAGTCGTTATTGGAAGTTCAGTCTTCAAAATTTTGAACCACCTGCTAGAGACACTTCCTTTTCCAAAATTACTCTGTTCTATTGATGAAATCCCTTCATAGAATTTGGTAATTACCATTTGAAGTCTATGTACTACTTCTTATAGAACATGTTGAATGGCTTCTACAAGTAATTTGAGATTGTCCCTGTCTTGGTTCTTGATTTTCTCCTGTAGCCACTTTATTTTCAATTTTCTACCCCATCTAAACAACTTACCATTATTTTGGTATATCTTTTGAGCCCAGGCACACAACTTATTATGTTTGATAGTCAGTTTGACCTTCTTTTTCATGACCCTTTTACATTTCTTTTTCAACATAGCATTCTCATGTTTGAGGTGCTTGATCAAGCTCTTAAACCTTTTCAAATTTTTCTGAAGCTTCTTTATCTTCTTCTCCCCTTTGTTGCTTGGTCGTGTTGGTGTGACTGGTTCTTGTACTAGAACCTCCTTGTTATGCTCATCCTTTTCTGGCTCAGAATCTTCATTATCTGAATATGGTAAGTTTAATATATTTTTACCCTGGCTTGGTTGAGATGAAACCACATATTGTTTTGTAATTATTTTAGGTGAATCACGTACATTTTCTTCAATTGGCATGGAACTTTGAGGTTATGAATCTCCCAAATCCAAGGATTGATTGAGTACTTCAGGTTGAGGAGTTCTTTTCTTTGTCTTCTTTGATCTCTTATTCTTCTTATTCTTCAGCTTGTCTGGAATAGGCTTAGGGATCTTTGTCTCTCTTTGTCTTTCCTCATTCTCTAGAAATGATCCCTTTGCATCATCCTCTATAGTGAGGACTATGTTCTTTAAAGAAGGGTCTACAATTGATTTTTCATTTAATCTCAACTTATTGGTCAAACGAGTGTGTGGTGTTCTAGACACATGCTCCTCTAGTGCTTTATGTTTAGCTTTCAGAGAGTTTCCTAGATCCTTTTAACTGTTGTGCTACTATAAGGTTTCTCAATGATTGGATCTGTATTTATCAAATCAATAGTACATATCCTTCTCTTTTTCCTGTTATAAACCCTACTAACCTCAGGAGATGACCTTCTCTACTCTAGAACAAATTCTACTGCATCTTTTGATGTGCTCTTTTCTTCAAAGGAAATCTTTCTTGCAACACTCCTAGTCATCCTTGTAAACACTTTCATCTCTTGTTCTATAGAGGAAGACCCAATAACCATACCTCTAGGTTTTTTGAGAATTTTAATCCTTTAAACAAGAGTATCTGCTTCTGTTTCCTGAGGCTCATTAATTTTTTCTTTAAAAACAACCAAGAAATGTTACCAGGTTCTTTTTGTTTTGTTCAAATCCTCCATGATTAATAATTTGATTAAACCCTGGTGGATAACACTATGTTTGGTGTTTTAAGGATAAGCTTGAACTCTAGCTGACATTTTTGTTAAGCTCCTTAGCAAGAAAAATGGAAGATTCATTCTCCTTTCTCCTATAAAATGAAATAAAAATATCATGTGGTACATCAAGGTAATGGTGTATCTACCTTCACAGGTGATGTACCTTTGAACCATCTTCAACAGTTCGCCCCATTCATCCTTGAGCCATCTCCTTAGAATACCTTTACTCCAGTCATGGTTTTGATGATCTGGATTTAAGAAATGGCTGATTTTTTTTTATTGTTGACGGTTTGGTTTTCAAACCACTTTTCTCCATCTGTGGGTAAATTGGCAGCATTTGCAATAGGTGTTTCTGAAACCTGCATAGTCAAATCTCCCAATTTCACCTTGTGGCCATTATGTTGGGTATATGTTATATTCTTTGCATGTGACAACTGCGTCTGAGCGATTTTTTCTATTTTTAGTGGTTTTCTAAATTAATCTTGGATTAAGGGATTAGGGTTTTGGTATCTACGAAATACCTAAAAACATCATATATATTGTATGGTGAATGGTGAAATTAATATAATGAAGAGTTGAAAGGTTTTCCCCAGTTGAGGGTTTCCAGTATAAATCTTTGTGTACTATGTGTATGAACCATTGATTAATTTTTGTTTTGCTTAAGAATCTATATGCATTGCTTTAATTCACATGTTTAAAACTTACATGCGGTATCAGAGCTTTGTTTTGGCTTTAGAGGGACGCCTTTGTTGCTGAGGGTTTTGCTCAGTCTTGATAGATCAAGTTTATCTTGGGTCTGTGATAAACCTGGGTTTAGTGGGAGCTTTTTTAGTGGTTATTCGAGTGTAGAAAGAGGAATGGCAAGCTCTTCTAGAATTGAGATAGAGAAGTTCAATGATAAAAAAATTGAGCTATGGAAGCTGAAGATGGAGAACCTTCTTGTAGAAAAAGAACAATGGATCATTTTGGATCATGGTACACAGCCTATTGGTACGCAGCCTGCTGGAACACAGACGACTGGTACACAACCTACTAGTACACAAACTACTAGTACACCACCTATTGGTATGTCGAAGGAAGATTGGGATAAGTTGGAAAGAAGAGCAAGGAGTACTATTTCACTCTGCCCCGAAGATTTGGTGTTGTTGAATGTCTCGGCAGAATCTACAGCTAAGGAACTATGGGATAAGTTAGGGAATTTGTATCAATCAAAGTCCCTAGTAAACAAGTTGTTTCTTCGAAATAAGTTGTATCATCTTAGGATGGAAGATGGAGATTCTGTGATAGAACATCTAAATGCCTTTAATACTCTGGTAAGTCAACTTGTATTTGTTAATATTACAATTGTAGAAGAAGATAAGTGTATTACTTTGTTATGTTCTTTTCTAGACTCTTGGGATAATATGGTTGTAGCAATTGGTAGTACCACTCAATCTACATTGAAGTATGAGGATGTGCTTTCATCCTTGTTATCTGAAGAGATGAGGCAAAAAAGCATGGATGGTCATAGCACAGATGATTTATTTGTAAGAGTTCATACCCAAGACAAGAATCCTGGTAAGTTTTCGGGGGGAAGATCTAAATCTACAGGTAGATCTAAGTCCCCAAGAAAATCTTTGAGGAAATGTTGGAAGTGTGGTAAAACAGGGCATTATAATAAATATTGCAAGTCTAAGAAGGTTGATAAACCAAAGGAATATGATAGTACCTCTTCCACAGAGGCGAAAACCTCCATTGAAGAAGGAGGTGATGTTTACCTGGAATCTACAGGTACACATGCAAACCGTGATGTATGGTTGGTCGACTCAGGTGCATCATACCATATGACTCCTCAGAGGGAGTGGTTCTCTGAATATGAAAAATATGATGGTGGTGATGTATTCCTAGGAGATGACTCGACAGCCAGTATCATGGAAAGTGGAAGGGTTAAGTTGCTGCTAAAAGATGGAAGGATTAGAACTCTCCTTGGGGTTCTACACATTCCAAAACTAGCCAGGAGCCTAATATTTGTAAGCAAGTTGGATGATGCAAGGGTGGATACTGTATTGGGAAAGGGAACTTGCAAGATGGTATGAGTGGCAATGGTGTTGATGAGGGGAGTTCGATGTGGAACTCTATACAAGTTGTTGGGAAGCAATTATACTAATAGGTGTAACATTTTTGTTGTCCTTGAGAAGAGAGTTGAAGAATAAAATACCAATATTGTCCCTGGAAAGAAGACCATGTTGTGGCATCAAAGACTAGGGCATATTGGAGAAAATGGCCTTCGAACACTACACGATAAAGGTATGGTTTAAGTTATGTCTAATTGCACTGTGGATTTTGATTTCTATGAACATTGCATATATGATGAACAGAATCAAGTAATATTCCCATCTGGTTCTAGAAGAGCAAAGGGGATCTTAGAGTTGATACATAGTGATGTGTTTGGACCTGTTCCTATTCCATCCCTAGGTAAATCTGTGTATTATGTTTCATTCATAGATAATTTCTCAAGGAACACATGAATTTATTTTCTTAGAAATAAATCTGACGTATTTGATAAATTTAAAGAGTTTAAGGCTCTGGTAGAAAATCAGATAGAGGAGAAAATAAAGGTATTGAGAAAAGATAATGGTGGGGAATTCTGTGGAAATGAATTCAAAGAATTATGTAAGAAGTGTGGTATAGCAAGGAAAAAGACTAATCCATACACTCCTCAGCAGAATGGAGTTGCAAAAAGGATGAACATGACACTTATGGAAAAATCAAGGAGCATGCTCAATGATGCCGAGTTAGGACAGGAATTTTGGGTAGAGGCAGTGGGTATAGCATGTTACCTAGTCAATCGATCACCTTCATCAGCGTTGGATGATAAAACTCCACACAAGGTATGGTCTGGAAAGAAACCCTCTCTTCATCATCTTAGAGTGTTTGTTTGTTGTTGTGGGTGGGACATCCCCCTACAGACTAGCATTAAGGGTTATGTAATGCATGCAGAAATGACATAAAGTCTCATACTTTTTACCAACATCCCAATCATAAACCCCATTATTCATATGTAAATACAAATATAAAAGGATCAATTCACTATACCTTGACTTCCACATTTGATGTAGATCCTTTCACTTTCGATTGCTCCTTGACTACAAGTTTCCTCCCAAAGCTGACCTGCATTCACAAACAGACAAACAAATAACTCCAAGCATGCATTTGATCTATGAACTAATGGGTTAGAGATTCTATCAAAATATAATAAATATTAAACATTAAAAACCTCATATGGTGGGACGGGAAAAGTACTTCTTTTATTAATCTCACAAGAGTAATTTACAATAGTGAGATCGACCATTGCTCCTCAAATCTGGTCCTGGGATCCTCTTCAATTGTGCTCCAACTACTTTTGTATATGCTTATCTTCACACAATGGTTGCAAAAGGTTGGGGCAAAGGGAATGCAAAATCGGGTAGAGTTTCTTTATAATTATTTTCCTCCTCCAAATGGTACCCCTGCCCCTTCTTTTATAGGCTAGAAAGGGCTAGGTATTTGGTCGAGTGACCGGCTATGGGCGGTCAAACGGTTTAGGTAACTTACCCAAAACTGTGAGTTTCGTCTACAACTTTCCATTTTTCGTGCTATTGTAGGTATACGCGGGTTGTAGTGGGTCAGCTAGCATATACATGCATGCAGTAGTGGAGCAGGGCGTGTGTGCCCTCAAAAGGGGTGTTTTTTAAGAATTTGTTCAGTAGTGGCTTGGAAAAATATGTAAAATGAGATGGCTTGATGCTAGGTAAGCATATCTGGTGCAAATTACAGTTGTGATGATTATGTACATGTTCCAAAGGAAAATAGGAGTAAGCTGGATAAAAAGGTTGAAAAGTGTATCTTTATTGGTTATAAAGATGGTGTGAAAGGTCATAAGCTTTGGATCCCAGAAACCAAGAAGATTGTTTACTGTCGAGATGTTGTTTTCAGAGAGGTAAAAGATGTGTCCAAACAGGAATTCCTACCAACACAAGATGAACCTGAGAAAATAGAGCTTGAGTTGGATGACGCAAAATATGAATCATCTGAAGAAGAGGAAGCAGAAGAAGAAGAAGAACCTCATACCCCATTATTGAGAAGATTAGTGAGAGATAGAAGGAAACCAGAAAGGTATAGTCCACCTGATTTTCGTTCCAATTTTTCTTTATCTATTACTGATGATGATCCCATAACTGTCAGGGAAGCAGTGAATTCAGAGGATAGTAAACTCTGGAAGAAGGCTATGGTTGAAGAAATGGATGCCTTGGATAAGAATGAGGCAAGGGATATAGTTGAGTTGCCAGCTGGAAGAAAATATGTTGGTAGCAAATGGTTGTTTAAGAAGAATTTTAATGCACAAGGTAAAGTGGAGAAATACAAAGCTCGGTTAGTAGCAAAAGGTTATTCCTGGGTAGAGGGAATTGACTTTGGTGAGATTTTTTCTCCTATTGCTAAGTTTACTTCTATTAGATTTATTTTATCTATTTTTGTTGCTTTTGATCTTGAAGTGGAATAGATGGATCTGAAGACAGCATTCCTACGTGGGGATCTGGAAGAAGAAATCTACATGAAGTAGCCAAAAGGATTTGTAGTCAAGGGAAAGAAAGAGTTGGTCTATAAGCTAAAGAAGTCACTATGTGGTCTGAAGAAATCACCTAGGATGTGGTACCAAAAGTTTGACACATACATCCTTGGATTGGGATTTGTGAGAAGTAGGGTTGATCATTGTGTATATTCCAAGAAGGTTGGTAATCACTTCATTTATGTAGTGTTGTATGTTGATGACATGTTGTTAGTGGGAAATAACATGGATGTTATCAAGGAGGTGAAATTGCATCTATCCTTCAAATTTGACATGAAGGATATCGGTGCTGCTAACTTCATCCTAAGAATGGGGATTAAAAGAGATCGTGCAAACAGGGAACTCTAGTTGAATCAGAGAAAATATGTTGAGACGATATTGCAGAGGTTTAATATGCATGGAAGTAAACCGGTCAAGGTTCTTATTCCTATAGGTGTAAAGTTATTTTCAGATCAGTGTCCCAAGACACAGGAAGAAGAAGAGGACATGTCCCATGTTTCATATTTCAGTGTAGTTGGCAGTTTGATGTATGCAATGGTCTGTACTAGACCAGACATTACACATGAAGTGGGAGTTTTGAGTAGGTATATGTCAAAACCAGGGAAGGAGCATTGGACAGCAGTAAAGAGGGTCTTCTGGTATCTTCGTGGCACTACCAGTTATGGATTGTGCTACCAAGGAAGACCACGATTGGACAAAGTGGTGGACATACATTTTTTTGTTGATGCAGACTGGGCTGGAGATCTGGATCGCAGAAGATCTACAAGTGGGTATGTGTTTAACCTATTTAGAGGAGAAATCAGTTGGATGAGAAAAAGACGGGTTGTAGTGGAACTCTCAACTACAGAAGCTAAATACATGGTAGCCACTCATGCAAGCAAGGAAGCAGTATGGTTATTGAGATTTTGTTCAGGTATTGGGTTGGTACAACAAGCAATGATATTAGATTGTGACAGTCAGAGTGAAATCTTCCTGGCAAAGAACCCATCTTATCATTCGAAGACAAAGCATATTGATGTTCAGTATCACTTTGTGAGAGACATGGTTGAAGAAAAGAAGGTGTTGCTGGAAAAGGTTGACACTTTGAAGAATGTTGCAGATTCATTGACAAAGTCTGTGAGCACAGAAAAGTTCTCCTGGTGTAGAGTAACAATGGGCATTGTTGCCCTGGATTGTTGACTATATAATCCCGTGGACCCCTAGATGCAAAGAAAACAACAAGTGGGAGAATGTTGGGTATATGTTATATTCTTTTCATGTGTGTGTGTGGGTGCGTCAGATTCGACAACTACGTCTGACGATCCCTCTAGTAGTTTTGGTATCTTTATCGGATTTTGCTATTTTTAGCGGTTTTCTAAATTAATCCCGGATTAAGGGATTAGAGTTTTGGTATCTACGGAATACCTAAAAACATTGTATATATTGTATGGTGAATGGTGAAATTAATATAATGAAGAGTTGAAAGGTTTTCCCTGGTTCGAGGTTTCCGGTATAAATCTTTGTGTACTATGTGTATGAGCCATTGATTAATTTATGTTTTGCTTAAGAATCTATATTCATTGCTTCACTTCACAAGTTTAAAACTTACACATTGAACCTTTTTGCAACCACTTTGGAGACCTCTTGATCGCATCCTTGAAGCTTCTCACATAGAAAAAACCAACCAGACTATTTAAATTTGATAGCAAACTCATGGTTATCTTCCAATAGCTCAGCACCCTCTGGTTCAACACATATGACATTTCCTCCTTTACCCATTTCCTACAAGCTAAAAATTCTGTCGTGATGTGCCGACAATTAGAATGAACAGGGTTACAATTTAGGTGAGAAGAAAACATCCAGGGTTCATTATTTTTAAATAACACAATTAGCATGTAGCGAAGTCACGTCGGGAATGCACAATCATTTCAGTGACTAGGCGGGGGCTAACAAACTTGGGAAATGACATGAAAAATGGTTAATTATGATTTGATAGGGCACATAACTATCAGATTTGGGAAGTACAACCAAATTATAACCTTTTAAACTAATCATAAACTAAGGTTTGCATGACTTACTTGGCATTTGTACAACAAGTTGATTATAACCTTTAATTACCCTTCTAGCCCTAATGTAGAACTTTCGGTAGCGACAATTCGCTACCGTATGTTCAAAACGTCAAAAAAGGTAATGACACTTAAACTTGCAACTCTCCTACTGGGAAGACAATATTTTCATACAACAGAATGGCTTTTTCTACCTCACTGTGACTCATGGAAGACACATTTTTAAAACTCATTACAAACTTCTATAAATGTTGACAACATACTAGACCAAACCAAAACAAACTGACTCGGAAAAACCATATTGACCCAATAAAACTTTAGTTAAGATGAGAAATTTTTTATCATTGCAGATTAGGTGCTAACACAGCCTAAGGCCATGATCGAGAAGATCACTCAGGTTATTGTTGAAGGAGACATAGTTCACTCTTCCCTTCATCGATGGGATAGTTAGTGCAGCTTGTTGTTTGACATGGTCAACTATTGGGTTGACGTCTTAGAAAAGAGGAACAATCCCATAGAAGATCTACGGATTCAAATCCAATAGATGAATAAGGAGGCTTGGGTGATCACTAATCCCATTTCACAGAAGGAAAAGTTCACGAAAATCAAAGAAGCTGATGAGTGACTCGATGGAATATACAAGGCCACTCGAGTTGCAAAGAAAGAACTCATGGATTTTAGGCCTGTGGTTTAGGATACGTACATCAAGATGCAGTAATTGGATTCAACTGCAAAGGGTGAGTGGCAGACATTGTTAGCCACTAAGCTTGTTGAGCTCAATGTTGCAATTGCGTAGGAATTCATTGTGGGAGCCTCCATTTTGGTACGGAAGTGACAGGACCGAGTGGAGAGGTACGATATCTTCTACCAGCAAGCAGTGCAAGTCATCCCAAAGATGGGCCCTCCATTTGAAGGAAGTGGAGGGTTGACTCAGGGCGAGTCAACGGTTGTGGTTGGCGCCTTTTGGGCCCTCCATTTTTAGAGATGTTGAAGTTTTGGGGAAAGTGGCGTATGTCAGTTGGAAGATAAAGAAGCAGCAAAAAACAGTTAGAAGATCGACGAGTTAACTAAAATTATAACAGTGGAGACAACCAAAAGCGCCATGTGCCAATTGGACAAGCAGTGAAAAAGGCCAAGAGCATCAAGCACCGACAGGGAAAAGCAGGAAAAATAGTGGATTAAAGAATCCAAGAAACGGCCAAGGGAAAAATGTAAATATGGAGTTATGTAATAAATAAATTTGTCGACTTAATGAGAACTGTGACCTCAAAATGAGAACTTTGGCCCAAAAAAGCCATATTTTTTCATAAAAAACATGAAAATCAACCCCCAAATCAAAGAGTGGTGTTACCGGTAACACCACTTTTTCAAATGGAGTCAAAATTACAATAATCTCAAACATGGCCTTCAAAACTCACACATTAGCTCAAAAAAAACCTTAAAATCAACACCTAAAAAAAATGATGTTTCATAAAAAAATTAAAAATTTTCAAAACGTTAAAATTTTAGATAATTTGAAATCGTATTTTTAGCAGTTGGTATAATTAAATCCAAAACCTCAAAATCAACCATCAAATTGAAAAGTATTGTTACCGGTAGCACCCATTCTAAAATTGGGGTATTAAAATAATACATTTTTTTTAAGTGGTAAAAGAAATCATTATTATTGTAAACAAAATCATAAAATAATCCCTTAAATACTTACTTTTAAATATTAGTTTATCACTCCAAGCACAAGATAATACATAATGTCATGAAAACAATACATTTAAAAATATATATTCAAAACCCAAATTTGAAAA